>SJYC01142830.1:0-12791 GCA_006408675.1 Madoqua kirkii
TTTTTCCAATAATTTAAATGGACACATTGAAATATTCCTCTAAAATACTTACACGAATTTTTTTCAAAGATGGGCTTGATGAAAATAAATCTATTATTACCTGGAAGAATAGGTTATATACAATTAAAGGAAATAATTATGAGGAGGAAAATTATATAAACAATTTATGCTATAAGCAACAGACAGAGCAGTAGAATAGAGTAAATAACCTTGAACTAAATTCAGACATACACCTGAAAATGTTTTGGTAAATGAGGCATCATAAAACAGCGTGCAAAGGAAAACATCTCTATTTTAACTTAAGAGAGTTGTATAGCTTATGTGACATTCTCCAGGGAGCCATGCCTCATAAATCCATTTAAGTGTACATTTGTTTACAGTAACCAATTCTAAATCAAGAACATCTTCCTGAAAGTATTTAATAGGTAAAAATTCTCCCTTCCAGCAAATATTAGTTGTTGGCCCAAATGTCATGTTTTTGAGAACATTAGACCAGGTTGCCTGCGTTCCTTCCCACTCCCTAGGAGCATCTCCCTGGTAATCAGGAGGAATCTCAGGCCTGCTGCTTTAATCCCTTCCTTCCCAACACAACTTCTATAATAAAACTTCTTTGAAAGAGAGAGAATGAAAGGAAGGTGGAGGTAAGGGAGAAGCCACAGCGTTTTGGAGGAAAACAAGACGAGTAGCATTGGTAACAGTTGATTACTATAATCCAGGAAATAAGTGATGCAGACTTAAACACTGAAGTTGCAAAAAGATGGAGGAGAGTGACATTTAATAAATGCTGCAGCATTTTAATTGAGGAAGTGTAGTAATCTTCTATATGTCAGGTTAAGGGAGTGGAAGGAATAAATCACGATTTCCAGTTGGAGACTTAATCAGGTATATGGATGATGTGACTATTTGCAAAGATAGAAAAGAGGCGTAGTTTGAGAAAAAGTCAGTCAGTAAGTCAGTTCAGTTGCTCACTCGTGTCCAGCTCTTTGCAACCCCCATGGACTGTAAGCACCCCAGGCTTCCATGTCCAACTCCCGGAGTTTGCTCAAACTCATGTCCATAAGTCAATGATGCCATCCGACCATCTGTCCTCTGTAATCGCCTTCCCCTCCTTCCTTCAATTTTTCCCAGCATCGGGGGCTTTTCAGATGAGTTAGTTCTTTGTATCAGGTGGCCAATGTATTGGAGTTTTAGCTTCAGCATCCATCTTTCCAATGAATATGCAGGACTGGTTTCCTTTAGGATTGACTAGTTGGACCTCTTTGCAGTTCAAGGGACTCTCAAAAGTCTTCTCCAACAGCACAGTTCAAAAGCATCCGTTTTTCAGCAATCACTTTTTTTTATAGTCCAACTCTCACATCCATACATGACTACTGGAAAAACATAGCCTTGACTAGATTGACCTTTGCTGGCAAAGTAATGTCTCTGCTTTTTAACACTGTCTAGGTTGGTCATAGCTTTTCTTCCAAAGAGCAAGTGTCTTTTAATTTCATGGCTGCAGTCACCATCTGCAGTGATTTTGGAACCCCCCAAAATAAATTCTGTCACTCTTTCGACTGTTTCTGCTTTTTCACTCTCCTCTTTCATTTTCATCAAGAGGCTCTTTCATTATTCTTCGCTTTCTGCCATGTGGATAGTGTTATCTGCATATCTGAGATTATTATATTTCTTCCAGAAATCTTGATTCCAGCTTATGCTTCATCCAGGCCAGCATTTTGCATGATGTACCCTGCATATAAGATAAATAAGCCGGGTGACCATATACAGCCTTGAGATACTCCTTTCCCAATTTGGAACCAATTTGTTGTTCCATGTCCAATACTAACTGTTGCTTCTTGACCTGCATACAGATTTCTCAGGGAGCAGGTAAGGTAGTCTGGTATTCCTATCTTTTTCAGAATTTTCTCAGTTTGTTGTGATCCATACAGTCAAAGGATTTAGCAGAGTCAATAAAACAGAAGCAGATGTTTTTCTGGAACTCTCTTGCTTTTTCTATGATCCAACAGATGTTGGTAATTTGATCTCTGGTTCCTCTATCTTTTCTAAATCCAGCTTGAAATTTGGAAGTTCACGGTTCGTGTACTGTTGAAGCCTGGCATGGAGAATTAAGCATTACTTTGCTAACATGTGAGACAAGTGCAATTGTGCAGTAGTTTGAACATTCTTTGGCATTGCCTTTCTTTGGGGTTGGAATGAAAACTGACCTTTTCCAGTCCTGTGGCCACTGCTGAGTTTCCCAAATTTGCTGGCATATTGAGTGCAGCACTTTCACAGCATCATCTTTCAGGATTTGAAGTAGCTCAACTGGAATTCTATCACCTCCACTAGCTTTGTTCATGGTGATGCTTCCTAAGGCCCACTTGACTTCACAGTCTAGGATATCTGACTCCAGGTGAGTGATCACACCATCGTGGTTATTTGGGTCATTAAGATTTTTTGAGGATAGCTTTTCTATGTATTCTTGCCACCTCTTCTTAATATTTTCTGCTTCTGTTAGGTTTATACCATTTCTGTTCTTTATTGCGCTCATCTTTGCATGAAATGGTCCCTTGATATCTCTAATTTTCTTGAAGAGATTTCTAGACTTTCCCATTCTATTGCTATCTTCTATTTCTTTGGATTAATCACTGAGGAAGGCTTTCTTATTTCTCCTTGCTATTCTTTGGAACTTTACATTCAAAGAGGTATATTGTTCCTTTTGTCCTTTGCTTTTAGCTTCTTTTCTTTTCTCAACTATTTGTAAGGCCTTCTCAGACAACAATTTTGCCTTTTTGCATTTCTTTTCCTTGGGGATAGTCTTGATCACTGCCTCCTGTACAATGTCACGAACCTCTGTTCATACTTCTTCAGACGTTCTGTCTACCAGATCTAATCCCTTGAATCTATTTGTCACTTCCACTGTATAATTGTAAGGGATTTGATTTAGGTCATTCTTGAATGGCCTAGTGGTTTTCCCTACTTTCTTCAATTTGAGTCTGCATTTGGAAATAGGGAGTACATGATCAGAGCCACAATCAGCTCCCAGTCTTGTTTTTTCTGACTGTAGTGAGCTTCTCCATTTTCAACTGCAAAGCATATAATCAATCTGATTTCGCTATTGACCATCTTGTG
The DNA here is from genome assembly GCA_006408675.1 of Madoqua kirkii. Classification (NCBI taxonomy): domain Eukaryota; kingdom Metazoa; phylum Chordata; class Mammalia; order Artiodactyla; family Bovidae; genus Madoqua; species Madoqua kirkii. The sequence goes on from SJYC01142830.1 coordinate 3,109, forward strand.
ATGTCCATGTGCAGAGTTGTCTCCTGTATTCTTGGAAGATGATGTTTGATACGATCAGTGTGTTCTCTTGGTAAACTGTCAGCCTTTGTCCTGCTTCATTTTGTACTCCAAGCTAAGTTTGCCTATTACTCCAGGTATCTCTTCACTTCCTACTTCTGCATTCCAGTTCCCTATGATGAAAAGGACATCCTTTATGGTGTTAGTTCTAGAAGGCCTTGTAGGTCTTTATAAAACTGTTCCACTTCAGCTACTTACTCATTACTGGTTGGAATAGACTTGTATTAGTGTGATATTGAATGGCTTGCCTTGGAAATGAATAGAGATCATTCTGTCGTTTTTGAGACTGCATACAAGTACTGCATTTCAGACTCTTTTGTTGACTATGAGGGCTACTCCATTTCTCCTAAGGGAATCTTGCCCATGGTATGCTCACCTGAAATAAATTCACCCATGCCAGTCCATTTTAGTTCTCTGATTCCTAAAATGTCAGTGTTCTCTCTTACCATCTCCTGTTTGGCCACTTGCAATTTACCTTGTTTAATGGACCTAACATTCCAGGTTCCTGTGCAATATTGTCCTTTATAGCCTCAAACTTTACTTCCGTCACTAATCACATCCACAATTTGGTGGTGTTTTTACTTTGGCTCTATCTCTTCATTCTTTCTGAAGTTATTTCTCCACTGTTCTCTAGTAGCATATTGGACACCTACCAATCTCAGGAGTTCATCTATCAGTGTCCTATCTTTTTGCTTTTTCATACTGTTCATGAGGTTCTCAAGGCAAGAATACTGAAGTGGTTTGCCATTCCTTTCTCCAGTGGACCACGTCTTGTCAGGACTGTCCATCATGACCTGTCCATCTTGGGTGGCACTACCCAGCATGGTTCATAGTTTCATTGAGTTAGACAAGGCTGTGATCCATGTGATAAGTTTGATTAGTTTTCTGTGATTGTAGTTTTCATTCTATCTGCCTTCTGATGGATAAGGATAAGAGGCTTCCTGCCCTCTGATTAATAAGCATAAGAAGCTTCCTGATATCATAGTTTCATTGAGTTAGACAAGGCTGTGATCCATGTGATAAGTTTGATTAGTTTTCTGTGATTGTAGTTTTCATTCTATCTGCCTTCTGATGGATAAGGATAAGAGGCTTCCTGCCCTCTGATTAATAAGCATAAGAAGCTTCCTGATGGAAGAGACTGACTGAAGGGGAAACTGGGTCTTGTTCTGATAGGTGGGCCATGCTCAGTAAATCTTTAATCCAATTTTCTGTTGATTGGTGGAGCTGTGTTCTCTGCCTGTTGTTTGACCTGTTGTTGAGACCAAACTATGGTGGAGATAATGAGGATAATGTTAACCTCCTTCAAAAAGTCCCTTTTGTGTACTGATACACTCAGTGTCCCCGAACCTTCAGCAGGCCACTGCAGATCCATGCCTCCACCAGAGACTTCTGGACACTCACAGACAAGTCTGAGTCAGTCTCTTGCAGGGTCACTGCTCCTTTCTTCTGGGTCCTAGTGCACATAAAGTTTTGTCTGTGCCCTCCTAAAGAGGGTAACGGTTCTTTAATAGAAGATAAGAGAACTGTGATTTTACTTAAATACCAATGGAAAACAACAATTAGACATGTCCAAACCGACGTTGTAGGAAAAATCAGGCATAATAAATGGAATGAGGTCACTTTACTCATTCGTATTCCAGAATTATGAGGAGGGATAAACTGTAGATGTGAAGACAAGTGTCTTTTTCACTGTTAGGAAGGAAGGACAATTATTGTCTTTTGGAGTCCTCTATATACACTACTGTGGGCAGGAATCACTTAGAAGAAAGAGAGTAGCCATCATGGTCAACAAAAGAGTCCAAAATGCAGTACTTGGATGCAATAAGATCAGTGGAGAAATAACTCCAGAAAGAATGAAGAGATGGAGACAAAGCAAAAACAACACCCAGTTGTGGATGCGACTGGTGATGGAAGCAAGGTGTGATGCTGTAAAGAGCAATATTGCATAGGAACCTGAAATGTTAGGTCCATAAATCAAAGCAAATTGGAAGTGATCAATCAGGAGATGGCAAGAGTGAATGACGACAGTTTAGGAATCAGAGAACTAAAATGGACTGGAATGGGTGAATTCAACTCAGATGACCATTATATCCACTACTGTATGCAGGACTCCCTTAGAAGAAATGGAGTAGCCATCATACTCAACAAAAGAGTCTGAAATGCAGTACTTGGATGCAGTCTCAAAAACGACAGAATAATCTCTGTTCATTTCCAAGGCAAACCATTCAAAAACATAGTAATCCAAGTCTATGCCCAGAACAATAATGCTGAAGAAGCTGAAGTTGAATGGTTCTGTGAAGACTTACAAGACCTTTCAGAACTAACACCCAAAAAAGATATTCTTTTCATTATAGGGAACTGGAATGCAAAAGTAGGAAGTCAAGAAATACCTGGAGTAACAGGCAAATTTGGCCTTGGTATCTTCCTGGTACCAAGTACAGAATGAAGCAGGGCAAAGGCCAACAGAGTTCTGTCAAGAGAATGCATTGGTCATAGCAAACACTCTCTTCCAACACACAAGAGAAGACTCTACACATGGACATCACCAGATGGTCAACACCAAAATCAGATTGGTTATATTCTTTGCAGCCAAAGATGGAGAAGCTCTATACAGTTAACAAAAATAAGACCAGGAGCTGACTGTGGCTCAGATCATGAACTCCTTATTACCAAATTCAGACTCAAATTGAAGAAAGTAGGGAAAACCACTAGACCATTCAGGTATGACCTAAATCAAATCCCTTATGATTATACAGTGGAAGTGAGAAATAGATTTAAGGGCCTAGATCTGAGTGCCTTATGAACTATGGACAGAGGTTTGTGAAACTGTACAGGAGACAGGGATCAAGACCATCCCCAAGAACAAGAAATGCAAAAAACCAAAGTGGCTGTCTGAGGAGTCCTTACAAATGACTGAGAAAAGAAGAGAAACCAAAGGCATGGAGAAAAGGAAAGATATAAGCATCTGAATGCAGAGTTCCAAAATATAGCAAGGAGAGATAAGAAAGCCATCCTCAGTGATTAGTGCAAAGAAGTAGAGGGGGGAAAAAAGAATGGGAAAGACTAGCGATCTCTTCAGGAAAATTAGAGATAGCAAGGGAACACTTCATGCAAAGATTGCAAAGATGGTCTCAATAAAGGACAGAAATGGTATGGACCTAATAGAAGCAGAAGATATTAAGACGAGGTGGAAAGTATACACAGAAGAACAATACAGAAAAGATATTCACAACCCAGATAATCACAATGGTGTGATCACTTACCTAAGGGCCAGACATCTTGGAATGTGAAGTCTAGTGGGACTTAGGAAGCATGGCTATGAACAAAGATAGTGGAGGTGATGGAATCCCAGTTGAGCTCTTTCAATTCCTAAAAGATGATGCTGTGAAAGTGTTGCACTCAATATGCCAACAAATTTGGAAGACTCAGCAGTTGCCACAGCATGGAAAGGTACAGTTTTCATACCAATCCCTAAAAAAGGCAATCTAAAGAATGCTCAAACTACTGCACAATTGCACTCATCTCACACGCTAGTAAAGTAATGCTTAAAATTTTCCAAGCCAGGCTTCAGCAGTGAACCATGAACTTCCAGATGTTCAAGCTGGTTTTAGAAAAGGCAGAGGAACCAGAGATCAAATTGCCAACATCTGCTGGATCATGGAAAAAGCAAGAGAGTTCCAGAAAAATGTCTATTTCTGCTTCATTGACTATGCCAAAGCCTTTGACTGTGTGGATCACAATAAACTGTGGAAAATTCTGATAGCGATGGGAATACCAGAGTATCTGACCTGCTTCTTGAGAAATTTGTATGCAGGTCAGGAAGAAACAATTAGAACCGGATATGGAACAACATACTGGTTCCAAATAGGAAAAGGAGTGTGTCAAGGCTGTATATTGTCATCCTGCTTATTTATTTATATGCAGAGTACATCCTGAGAAACACTGGGCTGGAAGAAGCCCAAGCTGGAACCTAGGTTGCCATGAGAAATATCAATAACCTCAGATATGCAGATAGCACCATCCTTTTGGCAGAAAGTGAAGAACTAAAGAGCTGCTTGATGAGACTGAAAGAAGAGAGTGAAAAAGTTGGCTTAAAGCTCAACATTTAGAAAACTAAAATCATGGCATCTGGTCCCATCACTTCATGGCAAATAAATGGGAAACAGTGGAAACAGTGGCTGACTTTATTTTTGTAGGCTCCAAAATCACTGCATATGGTTACTGCAGCCATGAAATTAAAAGAGACTTTCTCCTTGGAAGAAAAGTTATGACCAGCCTAGATAGCATATTAAAAAGACCCAGAGGGATGGTATAGGGAGGGAGGAGGGAGGAGGGTTCAAGATGGGGAACAAGTGTATACCTGTGGCGGATTCATGTTGATGTATGGCAAAACCAATACAAAATTGTAAAGTAATTAACCTCCAATTAAAATAAATAAATTTATATTAAAAAAAAAAAGGCAGAGACATTACTTTGCGAACAAAGGTCCGTCTAGTCAAGCCTATGGTTTTTCCAGTCGACATGTATGGATGTGAGAGTTGGACTGTGAAGATAGCTGAGCACCGAAGAATTGATGCTTTTGAACTGTGGTGCTGAAGACTCTTGAGAGTCCCTTGAACTGCAAGGAGATTCAGCCCATCCATCCTAAAGGAAATTAGTCCTGAATGTTCACTGGATGTTGAAGCTGAAATTCCATTAGTTTGGCCACCTGATCTAAGAACTATCTCATTTGAAAAGACCCCTATGCTGGGAAAGATTAAAGGCCAGAGGAGAAGGGGACAACAGAGGATGAGATGGTTTGATCGCATCACCGACTCAATGGACATGAGTTTGAGTGAACTCTGGGAGATAGTGTTGGACAGGCAGCCCTGGCGTGCTGCACTCCATGAGGTTGCAAAGAGTGGGACATGACTGAGTGACTGGACTGAACTGATAGCAATGAAGTCTAGTATATATGACATGGCAAAAAGAAAGATGACTGGTGGCTTATTAAATACTGAAACTTCCTTATGCCTTTTCTATTCCAAGTAAACTGTCTGCTCCTTGCTTTCAGGTTAAATATTTGATGTTCCCTCTTGACTGATACCTCTTCTACATAAATTAATATTTATATACTCTACAAAACTCATTTTCAAGAACTCAGATATCACTTTTATTTCACAAGTGCATTTCCAGTGACCAAAATAATATCCAGAATAGTTTCCAAATAAATGTTATTTCAACAAATATTAAAGTTAATAAATAGAGATAAGTAAATAAATAGGAGTCATGCCCTTAATGAGAGCCAAAGTCCTTTTCTACTTTATTTTATATGGGGAAAAGTGCATCCTACCTACATGAAGTGTATTCCCATATACATAAACTGAAAAACATACACCAGTCCAGATCTGCCTAGAGTCAAGAATTAAGAACTCAAATATATTTTTTAAATAGTCTTGTCATCATTTTTCTTCTAAAAAAGTCACTAAATTCATTCTCAGATTTGACACACAAAGTTATTTATAATGGATAACATGCAATGTTATTTACAAGGGATTTATAATGGATACTGTATTTTCAAATGAATTTTAGAATAGACTATTCTGATTGATGTAATATTTAGGTTGTGCAGAATGACTATATCCATACACACCCTATACAACTGCCACATACTTACTTACACAGAGTTCAAACACACATGTGTAATAAACACAGATCACAGGCTCAGCTTTACAAGTTACTAATGAGATGACCTTAGAGAGAGACTGAATGTTTTATTTCCTCTAAAAGTATGTGTTAGAATCATTAGGGATGGTGCCTGCATCCATGATATTAAAAGACTCTTGCTCCTTGGAAGAAAAGCTATGAGAAACCCAAACAGTGTATTGAAAAGAGATATCATTTTGCTGGCAAAAGTCTGAATATTCAAAGCTATGGTTTCTCCAGCAGTCATGTATGGATGTGAGAGTTGAACAATAAAGAAGGCTGGGCATCAAAGAATTGATGCATTCAAATTGTGGTGCTGGAGAAGACTCTTGAGAGTCTACTGGACAGCAAGGAGATCAAATTGGTCAATTCTAAAGGAAATCAACCTTGCACATTCATTGGAAGGACTGATGCTGAAGCTTCGATCTTTGGCCATTTGACATGAAGAGCTAACTCACTGGAAAAGACCCAGATTCTGGGAAGATTGAAGGCAGGAGGAGAAGGGGTCGAAAGAGAATGAGACGGTGGGATGGTATCACTGACTCAATGGACATGAGTTAGAGCAAAATTTGGGAGATTGTAGAGGACTGGGAACTTGGATGCTGCAGTCCATGGGGTCACAAAGAATCAGTCAGATACAACTTAGCAACTGAGCAACAACAACAAGGATTAAAACAAATGATGAAAAGAGATGTGGATAATTTAACTCAGAACCTGACATATGTTTTGCATTAAACTTGATAATTAACATTTTTATTATAAGGGTCAACTTTTTAAAATATCCTGACTATATATATACTGACATACCTTGAAAGTTTATATTTATATCAATCCCTGATATCCACACATTTAATTTTCTTGTTTGTATGTATGTGTTTTGAAATCTATTTTATTAGAACAATGGCTTTGTATTTTGATCTTTTAAGTGCAAAATTGATGGTAATTCTAGTTTAGATACTATATTCCAAAAAGCTCAAAGAACAGACATATTTTGTAAATATGAACCAATTTTTCTGCCATTAATCAGAGGCTATTAGAGAGGAACTGTAAGTTGGGGTTTCACAAGACCAGCTTTGGGACCAATGATTCACCAAAAGGACTCTCAGAACTCGGAAAAGCTGTTACACTCATCGTTCCAGGTTATTACACATCTAGGTATGCATATATTCCAGCAATGGGAGAAGTATGAAGAACAATGCCCAGGAGAAACCAGGCACAAACTTCCACATGACCTGTCCTAGAATTGCATGAATTCACTTGTTTTTCATAGCAACAATGTATTATAATATGTGTAAATCATTGCCGACCAAGGAAGAATTCCCGAGTCTCAGTATCCAGAGTTTTACTAAAATTCAAACATACAAGCATGTGTCTGTATAACTGGCCTCAGCTGCTCAGACTCCAGCTGCCCAGAGCAAAGAAAGACATTACTCATACATTTTATTGTTAGCATAAACTATCTGATCAACTGAAACTACATGGCCCAAGGTTTCAGGCATACAAAGACAAAATTTCACCCTAAATCATACTGTTAGCATAAACTATTTAAACAAACAGTAGTGAATGTTGCAAAGGCCTCTGGCAGATAAAACACTCTTATCCTGTATAATATTGTAAGGGCCTAGATCTCAGGTACCAGCAAAGGACTCTGGCTAAAGACAGGTATTTCCCAGAAATATGCAGGGTTTACATAAGCCAACCAACTGAGTTAATCCTTTCCTGATTTAACTAATTTAAATCTGTCCCTTGAATGCCTTCTATTGCAAAATACATGATAATATTTTCTTGGTTATTGACATTTAGTATAGCATTTATGCACCTGATAAAGTAAAAGGAACAGCATTTTGCATTTGCTTAACATTTCAGGGAGCTGGTGTGGTATAGGCTGGACTGAAAAAATTAATCTATTCCATAGTGCCATGGCAACCCACTCCAGTACTCTTGCCTGGAAAATCCCATGGATGGAGAAGCCTGGTAGGCTGCAGTCCATGGGGTCACTAGGAGTTGGACACCACTGAGCGACTTCATTTTCACTTTTCACTTTCATGCATTGGAGAAGGAAATGGCAACCCACTTCAGTGGTCTTGCCTGGAGAATCCCAGGGACGGGGGAGCCTGGTGGGCTGCCGTCTATGGGGTCGCACAGATTCGGACAGGACTGAAGCAGCTTAGCAGCAGTAGCAGCAGCAGCATAGAGCCATTACATATATTTTCATATTTTATGTTACTTCATTACTCAATTTCCCTCCTTAAACTATGTACCATGTGATAAACTTGAACAGGAATATTTAGCATAGAAACAAGCTGATGGTTAGCTATAGCCAGTTTTTCCTTAGGCAGTAATTTTCCATCAGAATACAGTTTTAAAAGACTTTAATTTGATCTCCCAATATTTTGATAATCAATACCAGTATTATCATAAACTTATTTACATATTCTTACCGACAATGACAGTATTCCACTATATCACTGTATAATCGTGATAAAGGTCAGTTCTATTACATAAGAAAGCAGTAAGAATTACAGAGATATTTACTATCCCTATCTAGTATAATCAGCCTTTGATCATATACTCGCTTTTATTAATAGACATCATGACAACTGACCGGGATTCAGTTGTGGATTCCAAGTCAGTTGGGGACAAAGCAAGGAAACCTCTTAGTCCACATGTTTATATACTGAGGTTGTTTTGATTTTTTTTTTTTTTACTTTATGCAAGCAGGTTTTTAAGAATCCCTATCTGCAAATGTTGTACAGGTAATTCCTATGCTATTGTTTCGTTGCTAAGTTATGTCCAACTTTTTGCCACCCCATGGACTGCAGCATGCCAGGCTTTCCTGTCCTTCACTATCTCCTGGAAATTTGCTCAGACTCATGTACACTGAGTCAGTGATGCTATCCAACCATCCCATTCCTCTGTCACCTCCTTCTCCTCCTGCCTTCGATCTTTCCCAGTCTTTCCCAGAGCCTTTTCTAACGAGTCGGGTCTTCACATCTATGGTATACACAGTCTCTATCTATAGGAAATTTGAAGATTATGATCTTGACAATATTAATCTCCTGAATCATGCCCCTACCCAGGTTCAGCTCCAAATCACTTTACCCTGTGATGGGTTTCTACTGGGCCTGTCTAAGCTGACGACATGCTTGTGGCAGCATAGCCCAAGGTGGCCAGTGCAGCGTCTACTAGCATGACAGGAATTATTTTACAAATAGCATAAAATCACCTGATGTAAATATTGTGACCTTTCTGTATAACTCAGTTATGTCCGACTCTGTGACTGCATGGAATATTCAGTCCATGAAATTCTCCAGGCCAGAATATTGGAGTGGATATTCTTTCCCTTCTCCGGTGGATCTTCCCAACCCCGGGATTGAACCCAGGTCTCACACATTGCATGTGGATTCTTTATCGGTTGAGCAACCAGCTGAGCCTAACTCTACATTATGAAAGTTTAAATTTAGGTATAGAAACATAGCTTGCCATGTCTATATAACAATGTGGAATAATTTTATTTATTTTTGTAAATGTAGAAAATTAATTTTAATTGGAATAAAATACCAAAATATATCTATAAGGTATAAACTTAACCTCTTAAAATATTCCTTTGTTTTTAGCTTTGAAGCTGGCTATTATCTATTGGGTACCTTTGATCACAAACATCTGTCAACACTCGAAATCACAAAATTTCTTCTGATTTCTTTTATATTTTAGAAGGTGGAAAGTAGACAAGAACTAGATATAGGTTAGATTTCTGAGGTTCCACAGTTTATTAATTCCTATTTTGTGAAAACACTATTTTAATTTAAATAACAGAGGTTGCTTTAATGAACTGTAGGATAAGATTAAAGCTTTAGGTAAGCTTCAAGGTGAAAGAGAAAAGTTTAAATAAAGTATGTTACTTTTTAAAGTTTTATCTTAAATGCATGTCTTTTTAAATT
>SJYC01142834.1:0-13509 GCA_006408675.1 Madoqua kirkii
AGTACACTAACCCCCCCACATAATTGAAAATTTTATATTTAATATTTATTTATAGTAATTATTTTGTTAATTCTAATCTGGATCACATGAAAAATTTCAGTATCTGAAAACATTACAGATACTGTGGCACTTAGTTTGATGCTTTCTCATCAATTTGACACATTTTCATTTATCATTAAACATTATGCTATTTTTCCAATAAGTTATTATTAGTGCTCAAGTCCCAACAACTTTGAATACATTTTGCATAATATTACATTTAACATCATATTCAATATTTTAATAACTTCAAGTTATGTCAGTGTGTATATGTAGCAATTCTGTCAAAAATGACTTAGTTTTGTTAATATGATAAATCCTTTAAAGACACAACTTACTCATCATCTGGGGTCATATTATAATGCGCATTTAACTTTCTTCCTTTCTCACTATTTCTTAAATGATTAGTCATATTTTTAAGAACATTAAAGTGTTTCAGTTTGTTTCAGTTCCGTTCAGTTCAGTCACTCAGTCTTGTCAGACTCTTTGCGACCCCATGAATTGCAGCTTGCCAAACCTCCCTGTCCATCACCATCTCCCAGTGTTCATTCAAACTCCCGTCCATCGAGTCAGTGATGTCATCCAGCCATCTCATCCTCTGTCGTCCCCTTCTCCTCCTGCCCCCAATCCTTCCCAGCATCAGACTCTTCGTATGAGGTGGCCAAGTCCTAGAGTTTCAGCTTTAGCATCATTCCTTCCAAAGAACACCCAGGGCTGATCTCCTTTAGAATGGACTGGTTGGATCTCCTTACAGTTGAAGGGACTCTCAAGAATCTTCTCCAACACCATGGTTCAAAAGCATCAGTTCTTCGGCACTCAGCTTTCTTCACAGTCCAACTCTCACATCCGTGCATGACTACTGGAAAAACCATAGCTTTGACTAGATGGACCTTTATTGGCAAAGTGTTTCCAGCTGTCCATATTGTTTAAGAAAATCATACATAATTTTAGGTAATGAATAAATGTGTTAGTTTCTTTGGTGTCAGGAGAGCATTCCTTTATTGGGCATTCCTTTTTTTTCTCTTTAAAAATGAATATTAGCAATGTTTTAAGTTTTTCACTCCAATGAAAACACATTATATACTTTACTAAAATCTTTATGTTTAGTTGTTAATAAGTAATAATTACTCTTTCTCTTCTTAATCTATGTACTTTTATCACACTTCTATGGCATTATTTTTTAACATAATCTGACTACTGGATTAAAGCACAAGATGTGTATAAGAGACAGCATTAGGTAATGAATAAATGTGTTAGTTTCTTTGGTGTCAGGAGAGCATTCCTTTATTGGGCATTCCTTTTTTTTCTCTTTAAAAATGAATATTAGCAATGTTTTAAGTTTTTCACTCCAATGAAAACACATTATATACTTTACTAAAATCTTTATGTTTAGTTGTTAATAAGTAATAATTACTCTTTCTCTTCTTAATCTATGTACTTTTATCACACTTCTATGGCATTATTTTTTAACATAATCTGACTACTGGATTAAAGCACACTTGCTTCTTGTTTAAACTTGCTGTGTCACATTTGTGAAACACAAAGCCCCAACTATAATGGGCTACTTCATGCTCTCTACTAATCTTTTCAGTTGAGTAAAGTTTCTAAATGTCTGCCCTCAAATATCTGCTAGTTTTACTCATGATAGCTATTTCATTAAATATTGTAAACTATCTTATGAACTATTACATAAATTAGGATTTGAAAATAAGTAGTTTTTCTATAAAATCATTGTTAAAATATTTAGAAAAGTTTGAACAAGTCTTTCAAAACAGCAATGTATGCCAGGTATTTAACAGAAAAATTAATTAAAAATATAAGAATTCTAAACATAGATTGTTTATAAGTGTCTAACTTCTTGATCTTTTCTAAAGAAAAAGATGAAGACAGCAGAAAATACACTATGTATGTATTTTCTGCAAAAATCTTGCCAGACACTTATTACTATGTATTCATGTTAAAAGGAATCATTTGCCTATAAAAACCTTGGTGGAAAATATGCATTCATACATTTTCAATAAAAATATTGTATTTAAGCTAAATATACACCTTTGATGGAGAAGGCAATGGCACCCCACTCCAGGACTCTTGCCTGGAAAATCCCATGGATGGAGGAGCCTGGTAGGCTGAAGTCCACGGGGTCACTAAGAGTTGGATATGACTGAGTGACTTCACTTTCATTTTTCACTTTCATGCATTGAAGAAGGAAATGGCAACCCACTCCAGTGTTCTTGCCTGGAGAATCACAGGGACGGTGGAGCCTGCTGGGCTGCCGTCTATGGGGTCGCACAGGGTCAGACAAGACTGAAGTGACAGGAGCATACACTTTTGAACCTGTTTATTAGCTTATCAACTGCAGTGTCATCAGAATCCAATATGTTTATAAAATTGCAAAAAAACCCAGTTTGGTAGAGTTGTTTCTATAATTTATTGTGTTCACCATACAATAAACTTTTGAACTTCTATTTTACTGGTTATTATAAACCTCTTTTCTTATAATTGTGCATGTAATACTTATCTTCCTATCTGCCTTTGTCCTAAAATGCAGGACTTTTCATGCAATTTTTGTTTGAACAAGATTTTGTACCCCTCTTAAGCTACATTATCAGAGAATGGATTTTTAAGCTACATGAATTAAGAGGTTCATTTATGCAAATCCTTCTTGTACTATCTTCTTAAGTCAACCAAATCAAGTACTCAGTACTAAGCCCTCAAAGAAGATAGGCTAGTGAGTAGCAGGTATTATGGCTTAATAAATAAATAAATATGCAAATGGAAACCAAACAATCAAACAAACAAGAGCCCAGGAAAAAGGCAAGACACTGTTAATACATTCTCCAATCCGATGTCCCAATGGAAGACACACTGAAAGCCTGTATATCATGCAAGTCTGGATGGAAGTGGCTGTTTATTTCTTTAGGACGAGAAACTTCACTGCTTAAAACCATTGATTTTGGGGTAGTTTGCTTACTTTTCTTGCTGGTCTTAAAATGATATGTGAACCAGCTAGATATATACTACAGAGGTTCCACTGTTTGTACTTGTGCCACAAATCCTTGTTCTTGTTCGTTAACACTGGCCTCTTCACACATCCGTCTAGACTAGTCCTCCATACCTTTCAGAAGAGAGTTCCACAAGTACAACGTTCTCTTTAGTATTTGCTCAAACATATTAACCTGATTAAGCTAAGGTGTCATTTCTATTTAGAAAATAAAACACACTCAATGTAATTGTACATACAGATGTAGAGTTTTCTTTGATTCATTCCATATTTTAAATATGGGCATGGTTATTATTTAGTGTTGTTTCAGTTGAAGAACTGTTCCTTTTCTTAGCACATGATCTCATTTTCTCTGACACTCTAATGATATATTGTTGACTCTACCTCTTACTTCTATCTTCAAATTCACTGCAGTGCCTTATCCTTCATATTTAGAATAAATGTCAGAAAATTTTATTATATTTAAAAATCAAGCATGCTTATTCAAATCCATTCCCTTTCTTACTGCTATCCTGACCTTTCTCCTAACAGTCTACATGTTCCTCATATTCTGTATCTATTTCTTTATGTAACACTCATTTCTTAAATTACCTTGCCTCTATTTCTGTCAATACCCTAAAAGAAGATATCATTAAGGTGAGAAAATACATCTATTACTTAAAATTTAAAGATATATTTTCTTTCTTCTATAACCTGACTTTATATTATTGTCCTAATATTTGATAATTTCTCCAACTGAAACATGCTCTAATTCCCCGAGCTTTTCCTACAACTATAGCCACTTTTTCTGAAACATATAGCTCTATTTTTAAATTTCAAGGGTTCTAAAAACATAGGCCTACTTTCACTTTTGTGAACATCCTTGCCTATGAAGAAGCCACTGGCTACCCTTCCCAACAATTGCTATTGATACTTATGAACCCCCACCCCCAACTACTTAGGACCTCCTTTGTCACAGTTCACATCTTTGACGCACATGTTATTGCACCCTGAACATCTCAAAATCATCTGCAGACACCATGTCCAGTGCCTAAGCTTTTATCTCTTCTGCAAGATTCTTCTTCCCCATCTCAGTGAGCATGACCAACCATACTGAGCTGCATAAATGAGAAGCCTCAGAGTCAACTCTACTCCAAATCAATCTAATCACAAGTCTGCCATATTTTATCTCCTTGATAGCTCTCAAGTAACTCTTCTTTCTATTTTCACTGGCCCAAATGCTTTAAGGGGGATGAAATTTCACACCATCTAAATTTGGTAAATTATAAAAACTCTAAGCTTTGGTTTCCTCATCTATAAAATTGGGATTAACAATGAGGGTGATTTGAGGGATAGATAGACACATATTTACTATATGCATAACACTGTCAGTACAGTTTTGCTAAACTTAGCTTTTATATAATCTCTTTTGTGAATAGCATGAGAGAATAACTATAAATGTATGCTAAATATTTCAGTGTGATCAGTTCTCCAAACCTGAGCAAGAACAGTCTTTTTAAAATGTCAATTTCACCATGCCATCCTTCAACCAAAAATTCATCAATTCTCTTTTGTTTTTCTTAGAAGAAAACACAAAACAAGGAATACTGCCTCTGAGGCCCTTAGACTTCCCAGGTGGCTCAGTGGTAAAGAATATCCCTGCCAAGTAGGAGACACAAGAGATGTATGTTCCATTCCTGTGTCAGGAAATTCCCCTGAAGAAGAAAATGGAAATTCACTCCAGTATTCTTACTTGGAAAATCCCATTGACAGAGGAGCCTGGCATGCTACATACAGTCCATGGGATTACAAAGAGTCAGACACGACTTAGTGACTAAATAGCAGCAGCAGCTGAGGCCCTTAGTAATGTAATTTCAGGATTCTCTCCAAGTTTATTTCAGACTCTATTTAGGTTACTCTTGCTTCTCCCTGATTCAGGATCTCCTTTGATTTCACAGCTTGTGGTTTGCTCCCTATATGTGAGCTTTTTCAATTTTGCATACTTTTCCTTCAGAGCATTGCCAGGGTTAGGGATTACATGCATATCTTATTTTGTTTATGCTTATTTGCACCCCTAATTTACTAAGTTTCATGAGGGAAAGGTCATGCTTTATAACTCATCCTTATAAACCCTAACATATCCAAGGTCTAACATGCTACCTGGCTTATAGTAGGAACTCAATTAACATTTTTAATAGATTGATGGATTAAGAGGTGGGTGAATAAACTTTAAACATACACTGTAACATTTTTTTTTTCTTTTCAGGAGAAGATTATTATCTGCATAATTCTACAGATTACTACTCTATACGAAAAGTTGTCTTGATATTATTTTCCTTGTCCTTTCATTTAGATAACTAGCAAAAAAAAAAAAAGAACAGAAAATTCAAACATACATTTAAGGGTAAGATAATGCATTTTTGATGGTAAAATGCTAGTAGAGCAAACAGAATCAGTTGAGAAAGTTTGGCTATAAGATAAAAACACCTGAAGAGACCGGGTTTATTTTTCACACAGTTTTATTTTGCACATAATAAAGCATTTCTTTATGTCCCAGTCACTTATGCTAAGACTTGGGGATAATATAATGATACAAACATTATAATTGTTTATATCAAAGCCTTGGGTACCAGTTTTTCTATGTGAGAATCTTGTCTTAAACCCTTCCAGCTCTGAGCAAGTTCTTTAATCTCTAGTTGTTTCCCTCTCTCTAATTATGAATAGATATCAGCTACCTTCCAGGTCATTGGGGGAATTAAATGAAGGTAAAACATTTAGGGATATAATTTGTGTAAAGGACTCTGCTTGGCATAATGGACATTTTGGATATTACAAAACGTGTCTACCATTATTTTTTAGCCTTACTGCTTAGCTTACAATTGAATGGAAGGAGAAACAGGTTAACAGACATCAGCAGTATACCACGCAAATGACACTGAAGGGAAGTATGATGCTTTATGGAGTCATAAAGGGAGAAGCCCTGCCTGAATCTGTGAGTGCAGAGAAAGCTTGATGCATCAAAGAGGACCTAATCAGTAGGCCCAAGTCAGTCTTCAACCAACGTGAACAGCCCTCTGAATGCAGCATACACAGAATTATCATATGTAGTTGTCTTGAACTGTTAGTGTCGTGAAAGCCTAACGTCCATTTGGTGAAAACATGAGGAGGCAAAAAGTTATACCAAAAAGGAGAGATGTCTCACAGTCTGCTGAAAGCTGTGAGATTTACAATGGGAGAAATTCTCCACCTTTCCTTTAATCATCCATTTACTTACAAGTATATTTTGTCTACAAGAGAATGATTCTAAATTAGGCAGTCCTTTAAACAACTCAAAGTATTTAAAAATATAAATCTTTTTTTTTCTTTTTGGACAGGAATCGTGCAATCCATTTTCTCCTCGCTCTGGCTCCCATTTTCTTCCCCTTTTCTCCTGCTTCCTTACTGTCTTTCCTTTTTCCTTTCTCATTTTTTAAATTTCTTTCTTCTTAATGCAATATCTATGCTACTTTGCTTCATTACATCATCTTTTCAAAAGTTCTGTAGGAATTCTAGGAATTTTAGATTGTTGAACTCCTTCCATGTCTTCTGGTTGAAGTAATTTTTGATTCTTCATTAAAACATGTAGACATGCATACGCATGCAGGCACACACACATAGAAGACATTAGCTATGAAATGAAAATTAAATGAGCCAATGTATAAAAATGTTGAAGTATTAGGAAAGGAGATGAAGGAATAGAGATTGATCCAGCTCTTTATATCAGTTTTCAGAGTGTTAATATTAGCTTCTATGATTCCTTACTCCTCACCTGTTTGGTTGTGTGGAGTCTCAGCTGCGGCACATGGAATTTTGTTGTATCATGCGGGATCTCTCTCGCAGCGCACAGATCATCTAGTCGTGGTGTGCTGGACTAATTGCTCTGAGGTATGTTTCTCACCAAGGATTGAACCTGGGTCCCCTGCATTGCAAGGCAGATTCTTAACCACTGGGCCACTAGAGAAATCCCTAGGCTTCTATAGTTTAAGAGAATCCACTCACGAACAGTAGCATGAGTTTATTCAGTAGAAGGTGTTGTTACACAACTACAGTAAACAGAAATTCGTATGTGTGGATTACCTTGAAAATATAAATCTGTACTACCTGTGTATTACTTGCACAGTCCCACCGGAACAAAGACTTGGGGGAAATACTCTGTTGCTATTCTCTGACTATTTTTGCTTCAATAACATATTAATTGTAGCTTGGTTTGTTTTGGATCCCTGAGTACATTAAAGAAAAACATGTCTGTAACAATTTTATGAAAACCATAGCTGTCTAATAAAAATTCAAGTTAATGTTCAAAGCTCCATTCATATCTGCAATTATAAATCTTACAGACTGCTTACAGAGAAATCAGTAAATGAAAGTGAAAATTGTCAATGAGCTAGTCCGCAGGAGTTATTGAGCTATTTGCTATATATACGTGTAAGTCTCCAGTATTCTTGGCTAAAGAATCCCATGGACAGAGGAATCTGGCAGGCTACAGTTCAAAGGGCTGCACAGAGTCAGACACAACTGATATGATTTAGCATGCAGGCACTATTGTTCAACCAAATATTTCATGTTCATTATTCTTTGATTAAATATTTCTGTGCTTTTAAATATTAATAAAATTATTGCATCATGATGTAAAGTAATCATCAAGATCTGTCAACTTTTATTTTTCCCTTTTGTAGTACTGGATTTGGAATGAATCCAGAAGTCCATTGTCCTGAGTGTTGCCTTGCTGCTGCTGTCGCTGCTGCTGGTAAGTCGATTCAGTCGTGTCCGACTCTGTGCGACCCCATGGATGGCAGCCCACCAGGCTCCCCTGTCCCTGGGATTCTCTAGGCAAAAACACTGGAGTGGGTTGCCATTTCTTTCTCCAATGCATAAAAGTGAAAAGTGAAAGTGAAGTTGCTCAGTCGTGCCCGACTCTTAGAGACCGCATTGACTACAGCCCACCAGGCTCCTCTGTCCATGGGATTTTCCAGGCAAGAGTACTGGGGTGGGGTGTCATTGCCTTCTTCATAGTGTTGCCTTAGAGATGTTTTATTACTAGTGAGTAGAACTGTGAGTTTACAAACTTGCCATATATTTTCCCAGTATTGTTACTGTTACAAAGGTATTATGAGATTAATCCAGGGCCAGAGTGATAGTCATTGAGTAGTTGGCTGAAAATTATGTTGCAGACTCCTGATTTTTAACCCAATTGGCTGCATAATATCCCTTGAGAACATTGGTGCTCAAGATTCAGGCTATTTCAATTTACTCTTTTAATTAAAACATAGAACTGGAGAAGAAACAAATAAAAGAGATGAGAGCAGGGCTTAAAATCCTCTAACTTGCTCTCAGTATTTTTTGGTACAATTCTGCTATAAGGCTCCACCAACATATCACTGAACAACTGCCACTTTTTCTTTTTCATTATGCAACATGCCACATTTATGGGCTCAAAATGATACTTTACATTCCATTTCCTCAACATTGTATCATTAGAAGAAACACATAATTCCAAGCACTGACACATAGGAAATGCAATGCATTGCTGTTACTTCATTATACTTCCTCCTTTAGAGTTAAAAGCTGTAGATTAAAGGACCCATCAACAATTTTTACTGAGGACAAAAGGTTCAGAATTTATCAAATATAGACAGTAGCTTAATAGTAAAATAATAGAATTTCTGTTAAGAGAATGGTGTTGACATACCATGCGAAGAGAGAAGAACTAAATTTGTGCAGTCTGATGAATCACACATATAAAAACAGATCTTTCTCCCTGCAAAGAAAAGTTTATTTCAGATTAAACATGAATTATAAAAAAAATGAGTAGAATTATTTATTTTCTATTATGCATCCATTCATTCAACACAAGCAGGCACTGTGTTAAGCTTTAAAGAATGAGATGAACATGACCCTTTCCCACAAATAGCTCATATTTCACAATGTATGGCACTTAACATGTATTTAGTCATATAAAACCCAAATACTGATAAGTAGTGGATATCAGGAAGGAAAGCCAGGACAGTAAGAATTTGCTATTCAATTAGCCATGTATGTGATCTATGAAATTTGGATACACTTAATTTTTTCCATCAGTTTTTTAACTGTAAAGAAAATAAACACATATTTAAAAGGAAAAATAATTGAAGTACAGATAGTGCTGAAAACACAGACTCTGGAGCCAAATCCACTGTATATAAATCTCAGCTTTGCCACTTAATGGAGCTATATATATAATCTTAGACAAGATAGCTATATAATCTATAGTCAAGATAGTTAATCTACCTACTACCAATTAATTCATCTGTCAAACAAAGGAAAACAATAGTATTTTTCTTACATGGTTTTTGTAAAGATTAACTGACTTGGTAACCATATGAACATATCAAAACAGTGCCAATTAAAGTTATATATTCAATACAAAATATGGTGATGATGAGGCTTACAATCATAATGATGCTAAAATGGTAAGATAGTCAGGTAAATGAAACTTTGTACTCAATTTTGCATTGTCCTGCACTAACACTTAGTTAATGAGTGTTCAATCAAGAGAGGAAAATGACTTGATAATTTGAACAGGGAAATTTAACACCAAGTATTATTAATTATTAAAGCATTAATGTAAGAAAGGTCAACCACTAAGAAGTAAAGGGAAGTCTAATTATACAAAAACTAGTTACTAACCCTAGGGCTGAGACAGAATGCCAATGCTTTCCCTAGATGGATATCCAGATCGTGTTGGAGAAAGTGTCTCTTTGACTCACTGAATGGCAGAGAAATAGTTGTTTTTTCACATGTGCTGGAACCTGCCTGAAATCTACCCTCTGGGTGCTAGAGAAAGCTGTTCCCTGTTGGGTCTGCTGGCTGTCATGCAGTGCAGAAGTAGGGCATCGGGGAAGCCAAATGTGATGCAGGGGTTCCAGGCACTCTGCTAAAAAACTACCTGATGGCTGGGAACGGTGGTGGAGGATGATGTCCACAGTAGACTGCTCACAGCTGTGCACTGCAGGAGCTGGGGCCTGGAGAGCGGGTGCTTAGTACTCAGTGCTTCAACATCCCCCCTGCAACCCTGACCGTGTCCCTCAGGAGAGGGTAGTAAAGATGGGAAATGCTTGTGGGAGTCTTTTGCTCCTGGAATGTCTCTTCAGCCCCTTCTACTACAAAGTTTCTTGTCAGCTGGGGTGGCCGGGGATGGGGGGTGGTATTTAAAAGGTCAAGTACCATTTTCACAGGGCAATCAGACAGGGTGAATTGGGAGCTGAAGGTGACAAGTCAATAACTGACACCATAGTACAAAACATTCAATATGAAAAAATAGTTATATTCCTTGTGCTAACTTATTGCACATACTTCATTCCAGTATGGAGTCTAGAAATCTTTATGTATTTGGAAAATACACAAATATTATTAGCATTTATAATATTTAAGACAAATATTGACAGCCAGTCCTCAAAAAAATAGGTACCCTTGAGCTGAGCATCTGCAATATTGATCAGAGTGACACCAGATTTTAAAGCTCGAATGGAGGTGTTTTACTATTTCAACATAAAACCAATCCTATTTTATATTAGTTTTTATCTTACTTCATGTATCAGCAACATACTCTCTTTGTTGAAACACTTTAAATTTTGGTTTCCAAAATGGCAACTTTGACTTCCTATACTGGTGTCATCTACTCTGTCCTTTCCACTTTCCAATTCTTATAAGTTTCTTCAGGACCTTTTTTATATCTATGTTTACTTCCTAGGTTGTTTCATTCAATTTCATGCCTTTTAATATCACTGAAGACTCCTATTGATGAAAATATAGTACCAGCTGTATTATTTTTTACTATAGTCAACAGAAAGACTGGGTTGGAGGGTTAAAGGGAAAAAAATCCATATATGATATCTTCAACAACACTAGTTAAGAAGGATCTTCATCAGTCTGTGAACATAGATGTGGGTGACCAGTATCAGCACTTCTCTGGAGAAGTGATAGAGGGAAAGCATTATACTGAAAGATCTAACAAGTCTCAGAATGAAGGTACTGCCAATAAAGTTTACACCCCAAAGAGAGTTACCTGGCTGAGCAGCTACCAGGTGAGTAAATCTGAGAAAACTGACACAATTCAAAATCCACACTGGCTACAAGTTGTTGAAAAGTGCAAATAGAACTACTTTTTTCCAATGGATAGAAATTTAACACAGACTCTGCAAGCATCAGAAGTAATGCAAACAAATGCCAGAACTCCTAGATATAGAGAAGTAATATAAAGGAAGAGAGGTTCAGAGGATGGCAAATTCAGAAAATAGTATGGCAGCAAAATACATTTTTCAGAAGCAAGAGACTCTCTTGAAAGGAACGGTTTGTTGATCTCTGAAAAATACAAAAAGATACAAAGAAAGTGCCTCTGAATTGAATTATCTGTGAGGGATTCAGAAGTAACTTCAAAGAGAGACCACTTTTTTTCAGTACCTCATGGTACAAATATAAAGGGAGGAATCTGTAATTAGTCACTAGACTTGGAAAGCTAACGTGCTCTATTACTTTACTGTACTTGGAAAGTACCTCCTAATAACCTAGAAAAAACATGCCTCATTTAAGCATGAAAAGTCAGTAAGAATGATTATCCTTTCACCTATATGTGTATGTGTGTGTGTTTGTGTGTATGTGTGTGTAACAAAAAGGTGAAAATTAACTAGATAACAGAACAAGAGTTGATTTTAAATACACAGGAAAATTTTTGAAGAAAATAAAATAATTATTTTGGATGTCTACATCAAGTGATTTATATGAGAAAGAAAATGAATTGTTTAAAGCAGCATTTTATTCCAAAACAGAACGGAGTGACATTTTTATAATAGGATATTTGGGTTTTGTATCAAGCAATAGTGTTTTTCAAGATTAAATGGAACAAAAAGAATAAAAATGCAAAATCTCATGGAATATTGGTCATATTTGATCTAGTTCTATATTACTTCCAGGGTCAAATGACTTTGATATCAATGTAATTTTGTCACATCTTGCTTAAAGTCTAATGCAATGATAGCATGTAATATCATTTCCCTAATAACTGGACTCATCCTAAACTAAAATTCGGAGAACCATGCCAGCTTCTCACCCATCACATGACCTTTATTCCAAACACATTCAACTTGTGATTTCAGTAAAATACACTCTGCTCTTAAACTGCTCAATATCTTTTTCCCCTTTCTGTTCCCTCTGTCTTAAATTTATTTCCCATTATATCTACTAGCTATTTTCAAGCACAAGTTTATTCATCGCCTTTGTTTGCTCTTAAATGATTCTGTGATTAATAGAGCTATTCTTTTTCTAGGAGTGAAAAAAAAGGCAGGCAATTAAAAGCACGATTACTTACGTTTTAAAATTCAGGCCTATATTTATTTTATATGGGTTTTACATATCTTTGTCCTGATGATAAAATCAATATATATTAGAAAAAATTTATTTCAAATTATTTCAGCATTTATTTAGCAATAATTAAATTCAAGTTTGGGTTTCATGTAATGTCTCGCATGAGTACCTGGTGGGAAAGAATTCTCCCTGGGTCTCTTATGTTTTATATATATTGTAAGCAAAGAACTGACTTCCTTTTCTTCCAGATTTCTAATTTAAGGACATTTTTATATGCAACGAGATTGATATAAACAATATTTTTAGAATAAACAGGATTGACGATAGAGATATTAGAGATACTGTCACCCTCCAGATCAAAGGGCAGGCATGTTAATTCCACATTAGAAAAGATTTGAATACACCATACTCAGAATCCCTTTCTTATAATACAAAGCCACTCCACATGGGAAGTTATTGTATGAATCTTTGCATCTCCCTGTGGGAACTGGAATTTAGGAAACCACCAAAATAAAATTGATTCTCTGGCTGCTGCTATTCCTAAAACTGACCATCCTAGATTCAGGAATCTCACATCACTTATCAGTATAAATAAAACCAAGACAAATTAATTTATTAGCTTGTAAATATAAAATCTTAGATGATTTAAAGTTCCCTAACATACATAGTATGTGTTTTTTCTTACTACATATTACTAAATGACTTATTTTTAAGAAACAAAAATTGCTTATTTACCTAATATTTTAAAATATTTTAAAGACTCAAGATTTGAATGATTAGAAAAGTCAATGAAAATTCATCAAAGGTGTGTGTGGATTTTTCAACTAGTTTAATGCTTAAATATTTAATCTATTCCTGATAATCTTGAATATATATTTGGCTGGTAGGGGATGTTTTTAAAACATTAGACCAGCTTTTCACAATAGGGGCCAGTTTATGTCCAATAGAGCAACTGGCAATATCTGGAAACATCTTTGGTATACAATGCTTGAATTAATACATGTTCATTGTTTCTCAAAATTGGGAGTGGTGGGAGTTGCTACTGATGTTTAGTGCATAGGAACCAGAGAAGAGGTTAAGCATCCCAGAGTGCACAGGACAGCCTCTCTAAT
>SJYC01142840.1:0-12896 GCA_006408675.1 Madoqua kirkii
TATACAAATAATACATTTTAATATTTTTAAATTTTCACTATCCATTTTTCTAATTCATTGTGTAATGCCTGCAGGTATCAACATAAAAGTAAATCAATAGATTAGGAAAATACATTTTTTATTCATGCTATTTTTTGCTTAAATGTGAATCTCATAACGCAACCATTGCATCACCACTCTGTTATTACAGAAAACTTTCCTCACCATTGGAGGAAAATATGTATCTATCAGCAGTCACTGCCTCTTCCTTCTCTTTTTTTTCCTGAAAACCATTACTATATGCTGTTTTCAGGGAAACACCAATTCTGACTTTACATATAAATGGGATCACAGAATAAGGCTTTTCAATAACTTATATGTTTAAAAATTATACCATGCTAAGGCATATATCCACACTCCACTTTTTTTTTTTTAGCTTTCGTTTCATTTATTTATTTATTTATTTTTTAAATTTTTATTTTTTGTTTAATGCTTATTCCATTTCACAGCATGGATATTGTTCCAGTGTACAGATATACCATTAATATATTTTATCTTTTCATCAGTTAATAGATA
Organism: Madoqua kirkii; assembly: GCA_006408675.1. Classification (NCBI taxonomy): domain Eukaryota; kingdom Metazoa; phylum Chordata; class Mammalia; order Artiodactyla; family Bovidae; genus Madoqua; species Madoqua kirkii. The sequence continues at coordinate 556 of SJYC01142840.1, forward strand.
TTTGGGCTGCTTCCATATTTTGGTTATCATGAATAAAGCTTTCATAAATATTCAAGTACAAGTTTTTATATGAACACGTTTTCAATTTTGAGGGTGTATACATAGGAATTGAATTGTCAAATCATATGCTAACTTTGTTTAACTTATTGACCAATCTATGAATTCAGTGATTTTTCTCTTTTGTCTGCTCAAATCTGCTGTTTATTTAGTAATTTTTAAAAAATTTTTAGCAATTAAACTTTACAAATCCAGAATTTCTATTTGGTTCCCTGTTATCTCTTTGTTGATGTTTTCCATTTGTTGAGACACTATTCTCATTCTTTAATTCTTTGGGCATATTTTCTTTAGTTCTTTAGCACAGTCTAAAAATTTGATTTTAAAAATTTGTCTAGTAATTCTTATGCCTTGACATACTAAAGGACAATTTCAGTTGACTGTCTTTTTTCTCCTATGTATGAGCCTATATATCTTGTTTGTTTGCCTGTTTGGATATTTTTCTTAATTTTTGATTGAAAACTGTACATGTAAATAATATAAAGTGGCAACACTGGAAATTATATTCTTTGTCTTCTCCAGAGTTGCTCTCCGTTGTGTTTCTGGATATGATTCTGTGTTTTTTGTCATTCATGGACACTGATATGTTTGATTGGTTAGCTTAGGGTTCAGCTAGCTTTTCCACAGAAATTTTGTTAAATGCCTGAAATCAGTAATTCAACCAATCTTTGCTGAGGGGTTCTGTATGTGTACTTGTCTGTGTATGTGTCTTTACAGTTCACCAGGAATTTTCTTTACTTTAGCCTTTACTTCTTAATTGAGCAGAGCCTCAAGATTTTTTTCTACAGATAAAAGTTTAAAGCTTCTTAGGTTTTTATAAGCTTGTGCTCTCCTACTATGCACAAGTCCTATGACTGCAAATTGACCTTCCAGATTCTCAGGAATATAACATTGCATTTCTAAGCCCTTATGAATATCTCATTCTTGGACGGAGGAGCCTGTTGGGGTCGCTGAGAGTCGGACACGACTAAGCGACTTCACTTTCACTTTTCACTTTCATGCATTGAAGAAGGAAATGGCAACCCACTCCAGTATTCTTGCCTGGAGAATCCCCAGGATGGGGGAGCCCTGTGGGCTGCCATCTATGGGGTCGCACAGAGTCGGACACGACTGAATAGACTTAGCAGCAGCAGCAGCAGCAGACACCTCTCCAAGTTTGTCTATAATTTGCTATAGAAGCTATCCACTGCTCTAGGAAGCCACAGAATTAAATAATTGACTTCAATTGTCATTGATAATTATTTCACGGAATATGTTTTTGAACTGGGTAAATTCTGAGTCAGGTCAAATAAATCAGCTGAAAAATCAGCAAGTGGATTTTCCCAGGAAATTTAAAATAATGACAATTATCTGAGAATGAGGCCTTGAAAAAACTTTCAGTCACATTCTGACCCCTCAGGTAGCTGCCAGACTACAGGCTTTTGTCTTGGGACTAATAAAACGATCTTGTTAGTTTTTAAAGCTACTGCACAACCTGGTAAAAATAAGAATAGAGTCATTAAAATGCTACAAACCATGCTGTTCTTAGAGATTCAGCCATTTTCTTGAACTAAAAGCGTCCCATTGTTGCATGCCTCTTGCCAATTTTCAGAAGTCTGAAAAAGTTAATTCTGAAATTTCTGTGCAGTATTGTCATTGATTTTATGGAGAGAATTTCCAGTGGTCTTCACTCTGACATTTCCCAGCTATCACTTCACAGTATTACTTTAAAGTGTCAATATAACTTACATGTCAGCTTTCAGTTGTTATATAATACATTACCACTACCTACATGATAAGAAAATTCAAGTTGTAATAAGGCATATTATTTTTTAAAATGTCTGTAATATTTATCTAAACTGGTTTTCTAGCTTTGCAAACCTTTATTACAAAATAAAATAAAACTCTGCAAGTGTTAAAATCGTATCTACTAAATGTATATAGAATTCAATGCTAGTGAGAAAATTGGGCAATTTTTACAGTTTATTGATATGGAAAATAGTGGTAGATAATTTAGAGTTCAAGTGTTAGATGTACAGGCAGCACACAAAATAAATTATCTGTTTTGGAAATCAGATCTGGAAAGAACAGAACAGAAGGAAACTAGAAGATTTTGAGTTGTTCAAGAAATAATTAATATTAGTACTCACTATAATGTCTGAGGAAAAGGCAACGGTATCCCACTCCAGTACTCTTGCCTGGAAAATCCCACAGATTGAGGAGCCTGGTGGGCTATAGTCCATGGGGTCGCTAAGAATGGGACAGGAATGAGCGGCTTCACTTTCGCTTTTCACTTTCATGCTTTGGAGGAGGAAATGGCAACCCACTCTAGTATTCTAGCCTGGAGAATCCCCAGGGACGGGGGAGCCTGGTGGGCTGCTGTCTATGGGGTCGCACAGAATCGGACACGACTGAAATGACTTAGCAGTAGCAGCAATATAATATCTGAACTTCCTAAATTATATCTCTTTATTCCTGTTTGTTGAAGAGGTGATGGCACAAATAATTCTTTCTTTCCTGCCTCTTTCACAGCTAAAGTCATGTCAGTAACCTGTTAGGAAACAATTCTTTCTCATGCATGTCCCCTAAATTACTGAGTTGTTGATCAAGCCCTTTAACATGATATTGCTTAGGATGCTCAATCTTGCCATTATTGCATGTAGTATTCAATATTCTGGCTTGTCCTCTCAATGGTGTCAGAGTGAGACTTTTGAATCATTTTCCTTAAGTAGCAATAATCTATATGCATAGATGGATAAACTGCAGATTTTGCAAAGCTTTATTATTTTTCAAAAATAATTCCTCCAGAACATCTCAGGCAGGCCATAAAGAAATTCTTTAGATAGTAACATAACATCTATGCGCTTGTGTCAAATTACATAACAGGGTCTACCAGCACCTTTAAGACACTCTGAGGGACTAGAAAGCGCTGCATGTAATATGGTAACAACAGAAGAATACACCATTTAGTTCTACGGCATCTCCCAATGATTTTTCATGAGCAAGTTATGTCAATAACAGATACAATCGTGCTTTTTTTTTTTTTCTCCCTTTCCTTCTCTCCCCACTATGTCCAAGCACCTCTGCTGTAATTCTCTTTGAGGGTATTGAGGAGGAATAAATCTTCCTCTACCCTTCTTAGTTCTTTAGGTTGGTCTAAGCATATATTGACAAGAGGCAAATTAACAAGAAAATCAAACAAAAGTTTGCTCAGTGATAAAGAATCTGCCTGCCAATGCAGGAGACATAGGAGATGAAGGTTTGATCCCTGGGTCAGAAAGATCCCCTGGAGGAGAAAATGTCAACCCATTCCAGTTTTCTTGCCTGGAAAATTCCATGGACAGATGAGCCTGGCAGGCTATACTCCATGGAGGCTCAAAGAATCAGACAGGACTGATACAAATGAGCATGCATCAGCACACATGGGAAAGACCTGGGAAAATTATTAACTCATCAAAAGGGCTGAAACCCTCAGCTTAGGTACCATCTTCAGTTAAAGGAATGGTGGGAATAGTGATTTGGGATGTCAAAGGGGAGGAGGCAACTGCCAGGATGTTGGAAAAGCAAATGTTTGATGAACAATGTTTTCCAGACCACACAGAGACAATGGGACAGAGAAAGGAATGTTGATAGGGTTCTTCCCTGTTCACAAACATGGTCATGCTATAGTTATCTATGGAAAGCTCCCATTCTGAAACAGGTGCTTCATCTATATTTATTAGGCAGTTAGGGGGAAGGTCAGGATGTTTCTTCCTGAGTCTTTGTGGCCTTGACTGTTTCAGCTTAGATATTCTTCATGGTAAGGAGACATTTTGGGGCAGCAAGTTTTACTCCCCTACAAGGGTGACTAATTATTGTTTCTGTTGGTGTTAATCTCAGAATTCTAATGTCTCTGTTGAAGCAGTGCTATTTATGTCCCCAGTTATTGCCCAAGGCTTTTACAAAATACTTTCTTTGCAATCAATATGAAAACCAACCCTCTTTTGAACCCTGTGGTTGGCAGAATAAATGCCTTGTAAAAAAGATGTCCATTTCCAAATTCACAGACCTTTTGAATCTATTAAAGTTACATGTCAAAAAGTAATTAAATTTGAAGAGGGAATTGAGGTTGCTCTATTAGCTGATCTTAATAGATGTAAATTTTACTTATTGGCAACTACTGCCTGTGAGACAGCTCTGAGGAATTGTTTGAAAGAGGAAAGGGGAGAGCCAGGATATAGAAGAGCTTTTGCTGAAAAACAAAACATGTAGTTGAATATCAAAACACTACTACTAATCACAAAAACTCCCAGAGATCTCAAGTTAATTACTTTTGCTGTTTTTCTCTATATTGGAGGATGCAAGAATCTGGGATCATTGAAATTATTCCTTTGATATGTATCTTAACTACTATGGCCACTATCATACCTTGGGAGACAGCTGCCTACCCTGGCTAATGGCTTGAAGGCAGGCAACATTCCTTGTTTACTGGAATGGCAGGTAACATTCTTTGTTTACTAAAATGGCAAGTAGCATTCTTTGTCCACAGACCATTTTAATCACATGAGTTCTGGGAAATAGAAGAGTGAGTCTGAGAGTTATAAAAAGAATCATCATTTATGACCTTGATGATGAAGGAAAGAAGCCTTGAGGCAAAGAATGTGGAATATTCTAAGAGCTATGAATAGCCTTCAACTGACAACCAGAAGCTAGACAGCGACATAGGTACCACATCTTCAAGCAACTGAATTCTGATAACAAGCTTAATAAAAAGAAAACAGATGTCTCCCTATGTCTTTAGAAAAAATGTATCCCCCACTACACTTTGTTTTTAGCTGAGTGAGACTTAGGTAAGATTTCTGACATTAAGAACTGCAAGACAATGTATTTATCGTTTTTAGCCACTAAATTTGTATTAATGTCTTCTCAAAGCAACAGAAATCTAAATCAAATCCAGACATTAATGCTAGTCTGAACTGAAAGATAAAGTGGATCTGTTGTCCCATTTTTCTCTTCACTATCAATGTAAAAGCTCCTTTATTTAATCTGGGTTAACCAGTTCATCAGATGTGTCCAATGCCTAGTCCTACCACTGGACATAGCTTAGAATCCCAGTATGTTCTTTCTTATGTCACAGTGTTGCAGAGAAGAAGCCAAATTTGACTCCATGTTGAAAACTGTTCCTTTGACTTGCTTTAATTGCTTTTGGTATATGTGTTGTTGTTCAGTTGCTCAGTCCTGTCTGACTCTTTGAGACCCCAGTGACAGCAGCACTCCAGCCTTCCCCGTCCTTCACTGTCTCCTGGAGTTTATTCAAACTCGTTCATTGAGTCAATGATGCCTTCAACCATCTCATCCTCTGTCACCCCCTTCTCATCCGGTCCTAGTCTTTCCCAGCATCAGGGTCTTATCCAGTGAGTCAGCTCTTTGCATCAAGTAGCCAAAGGATTGCAGCTTCAGCTTCAGCATCAGTATTTACAATGAGTATTCAGGGTTGATTTCCTTTAGGATTCACTGGTTTAATCTCCTGGCAATCCATGAGACTCTCCAGAGTCTTCTCCAGTACCCCAATTCAAAAGCATCAGTTCTTTGAGACTCAGCCTTCTTTATGGTCCAACTCTCAAATCTGAATATGAGTGCTGGAAAAACCATAGCTTTGACTATGTGGACCTTAGTCAGCCAAGTGATGTGTCTGCTTTTAAATATGCTGTCTAAGTTTGTCATAGCTTTTCTTCCAAAGAGCAAAAGTCTTTTAATTTCATGGCTTCAGTCACTGCAGTGATTTTGGAGTCCAAGAAAATCTGTCACTGTTTCCATTTTTTCCCTATCTATTTGCCATGAAATGATGGGACCAGATGCCATAATCTTAGTTTTTTTGAATGCTGAGTTTTAGTGTTTAAAAAAATAAGTTTTTTGAATGCTGAGTTTTTCTATTATAATCATACATAATAGCCTGCTTGAGAGGACCCTGCCCCTCTGACTTTACTCAGTTCCTACAGAGATAATTTGACCCTGCCCACCTGGGAACAGCTACAACAAAAAGAAGAGATTAACACATCCTTTCCAAAGGCTGGCCCTTCCTAGAGATGTTTTGCAAGTCTGAAGACCCTTTTTACTTTACTTCCTCACTGCCTCTCCTTCTCTATTCTCCATTTTGACTTTATTTCCTTATTTCCTTTCTCTCTCTGGCTCTTTAAAACAACCTGGCTTTCAAAGCTCCACATGATGGTCTTTGAGATATTAGTCTGCCATCTTCTCGGTCACAGTTTTCCAAATAAAGTCATATTCCTTGCATCAACACCTCATCTCCTGGAATTATTGACCTATCATGCAGGGAACAGAGTGAGCTGGGACTAGGTAGCAACATTCTAATATGGAAATTGGGGCCTCAGTTTTGCCTATTCATTTCTTAATTATAGTTTTTATACTTCATGGAAAAGTCTTGTCATTTAAGTTCAGTCACTCAGTCCTGTCCGACTCTTTGCAACCCCATGGACTACCGATTGGCAGGCTTCCCTGTCCATTACTAAGTCCTGGAGCTACTCCAGGAAAAGTCTGTACATTGTACTTATTGGCAACTACAACAAAAGTCTGTATAGCTTTTGTTGCTAAATGGCTTCTAGACTAATCTTTTACTGGTGACTCTAATTTAGTTTTGCTCAGCACTCACATAGTTTGAAGAAATTTAGCATTTTTTGACACACAGGCACAGGAAGATAAAAGAGTCTTAGTGTGAGTTAAATGTTAGCTTTTGCATCTATTTTCAAGCAGAAAAAATAAAATAACTGTATTCAACATTGAGAATCCCTCTGCTTCTTAATCTCAAAAGATATTTTAAATGGATATATTTATTTATAATAAATAAATACAGATTTTCTTAACCAACTGAACTCAATAAGCATTATATCATGTGAGTATTCTAAACTGGTCATGATTCAGGGAAAGAAGAGATTCTAAGGGCATTTCAGGTCTAAAAGAATTTAAAGGATGGTCTTAGAATTATGGCATTTCTAACAATATTGTCAATTTTTGAAATTACATCATTCATAGAATCTTGTTTTTGAATATGTTTCTGAGTTACTGAATCATGTCCAACTCTTTGCAACTCCACTGATTGTAGCCTGCAAAGCTCCTGTGTCCATGGAATTCTCCAGGCTAGAATATTGGAGTGAGTAGTCATTACCTTCTCCAGGGGAGCTTCCCTACCCGGGGATTGAAACCAGGCCTCCCAAATTACAGGCAGATTCTTAACTGTTGAGGTACCAGGGAAGCTCTCATAGAAACTTAGTTGTATTCATTTCAAGCATAGAGCTTAAATTGTTAAATGCTATGCGTCAGGTACTAAAACAACTTAAATGTATGTAGCATGAAAAACACAGGAAGCTGTGCTTGGCTTCCCCTTACTGATTATATTAAAATCTAAGAGAAGAGATAAATTGAAGAAATAGTTGGGGGACTTGTTTGTTTGTTTGTTTTAAAGAAAACACAAAATTTTATGTTTTGTGAAATTATCTGCCAATTCATGTTGCAAAAAAAGAGAAAACTGTGCTAAAAAGAATTTTTTGAATGTTGAGTTTTAAGCCAACTTTTTCACTCTCCTCTTTCACTTTCATCAAGAGGGTTTTTAGTTTTTCTTCAATTTCTGCCTTAAGGATGGTGTCATCTGCATATCTAAGGTTATGATATTTCTGCTGGCAATCTTGAGTCCAGCTTGTGCTTCATCCAGCATGGCATTTCACATGATGTACTCTGCATATAAGTTAGATAAGCAGGGTGACAATATACAGATTTGACATAACCCTGTCCCAACTTGGAACCAGTCTGTTGGTCCATGTTCTAACTGTTGCTTCTTGACCTGCATAAAGATTTCTTAGGAGGCAGGGAAGGTGGCCTGATATTCCCATCTCCTGAAGAATATCCCAGTTTGTTGTTACCTACACAGTCAAAGGCTTTGGTGCAATCAATAAAGCAAAAATATGAGCTATCAAGGGAAAAAATAAACATCATCCAAGTTCTTTGCATTCTCTTCTGGAATAAAAGTGCATTTTTGGTTGTATGCAGGCTAGTTATATCATATAGATATACATATATTATGATAGGCAAAAGTATGACTGTGAAAAGGATTATTTCCTGCCATATCAATAAACAATGATGTCACAGGCATCAGCTATTCTGAACATCCAGATATTAATATCTGAGCCCGGAAAATGCACACGAAAAGTAATGCCTGCTCAGCAGCCATTGAGCTGCCTTCACTCCCTACTGGATCATCAAGGAGCTTGGGGAAATGTGAAAAGATGCAGGGTGATGACCCCAGATAGCTGAAGTGCATATGGAAGGAATGATTTCAGTAAGCCCAGACTCTAGCATATTTCAATACATAGAAAAGTGATAAATTACTTAATTTGAGATACCTGGTTTTCCTTAATTCAATTTAACCTTTTGATGTTCTGACAACCTGCCTCTTGTTGCAAACTTCTCTATAACCTGACTCCTCCCCCACCTCCTTTAACTAGTTCTCTTACAGATACTTGAGATGTTATCTCCTGGTTTTGAAGTCTTAAGAATTCCCACTGAATAAAACATAACTTTCAACTTTAAAGCTGCACGTATTTTTTCAGTCCACAGAAATTGTTACTTTCTTTATTTGGAGATTAAGTATGGTTTAAAGAGTTGCATATGGTTGCAAAGTTAACAAGGGGTATACTTGTCATGGTTAATTTTATATATCAACTTATCTGGACCACAATGCCCAGGTACTTGGTCAAATATTCTTTGGGTGCTTTTAGATAAGATTTAAACTGGCAGATTTCAATTAAACCAAATTGGTCTCTATAAGGTGGGTGATTCAGAACTGTGGAAAAACTCTGAAAGAGATGGGAATACCAGACCACCTGACTTGCCTCTTGAGAAATCTATATGAAAGTCAGGAAACAATAGTTAGAACTGGACATGGAACAACAGACTGGTTCCAAATAGGAAAAGGAGTACGTCAAGACTGTATATTGTCACCCTTCTTATTTAACTTATCTGCAGAGTACATCATGAGAAACGCTGGGCTGGAAGAAACACAAGCTGGAATCAAGATTGCCTGGAGAAATATCAATAACCTCAGAAATGCAGATAACACCACCCTTATGGCAGAAAGTCAAGAGGAACTAAAAAGCCTCTTGATGAAAGTGAAAGAGGAGAGGGGGGAAAAGTAGGCTTAAAGCTCAACATTCAGAAAACGAAGATCATGGCATCTGGTTCCATCACTTCATGGGAAATAGATGGACAAACAGTGGAAACTGTCAGACTTTATTTTTTGGGGCTTCAAAATCACTGCAGATGGTGATTGCAGCCATGAAGTTAAAAGACGTTTATTCCTTGGAAGGAAAGTTTTGACCTACTTAGATAGCATATTCAAAAGCAAAGACATTACTTTGCCAACAAAGGTCCGTCTAGTCAAGGCTATGGTTTTTCCTGTGGTCATGTATGGATGTGAGAGTTAGACTGCGAAGAAAGTTGAGCTCCGAGGAATTGATGCTTTTGAACTGTGGTGTTGGAGAAAACTCTTGAGAGTCCCTTGGACTGCAAGGAGATCCAACCAGTCCATTCTAAAGGAGATCAGTCCTGGGTGTTCTTTGGAAGGACTGATACCTCATGGGAAGAGTTGACTCATTGGAAAAGACTCTGATGATGGGAGGGATTGGGGGCAGGAGGAGAAGGGGATGATGGAGGATAAGATGGCTGGATGGTATTACCAACTCAATGGACATGAGTCTGAGTGAACTCTGGGAGTTGGTGATGGACAGGGAGGCCTAGCGTGCTGCAGTTCATGAGGTCACAAAGAGTCGAACATTACTGAGCAACTGAACTGAACTGAAGGTGGGTGAACTTCATTCAGTGAATGGAAGGCCTGAATAGAACAAAAGACTGCTTTCCACAAAAAGATGGAATTCTCCATAGTCTGTCCTTAGACTTCAACTGTATCATTGACTGTTCCTGGTTCTACAGCAGACCACTTTTAAATCCAATCTATGTTTCCAGAGTTGCCAGCCTGCCAGCTACCAAATTTTGAACTCCATAATCACATGAGCTAATTCTTGATGCATAATATTTTTTTTTCCTCTAAATAACACTGACTAACACAGTGACTAATACAGAAACTGATGCAGAATTTTTAAGAAGTTGATTTAAATCTCAATATTCAAAATTCTCCAAGCCAGCTTCAACAGCACAAGAGCTGTGAAATTCCAGATATTCAGGCTTGATTTAGAAGAGGGAGAGGAACTAGAGATCAAATTGCCAACATCTTTTGGATCATAGAAAAAGCAAGAGAGTTCCAGAAAAACATCTACTTCTGTTTTTTTTTGACTGAGCCAAAGAATAGTGTATGGATCACATAGTTTGACTGTGTGGATCACAACAAAGTGTGGAAAATTCTTAAAGAGATGGGAATACCAGACTATCTGACCTCCTGAGAAATCTGTATGCAGGTCAAGAAGCAACAGTTAGAACCAGACATGGAACAACCAACTGGTTCCAAATTGGGAAAGGAGTACTTCAAGGCTATATATTGTCACTCTGCTTGTCTAACTTATATATGCAGAGTACATCTTGTGAAATGATGAAGCACAACCTGGAATCAAGAATGCAGGCAGAAATATCAATAACCTTAGCTACGCACATGACACCAACCTTATGGCAGAAAGCAAAGAACTAAAGGGCCTCTTGATGAAAGTGAAAGAGGAGAGTGGAAAAAGTTGGCTTAAAACTCAATATTCAGAAAACTAAGATCATGGCATCTGGTCCCATCACTTCATGGCAAATAGAGTGGGAAACAATAGAAACAGTGAATGGAAACAGTGAAAGATCTTGCTTTCTTGGGCTCCAAAAATACTGTAGATGGTGAATGTCACCATGAAATGAAAAGATGTTTGCTCCTTGGAAGAAAGGCTATGACCAACCTAGACAGCATATTAAAAAATAGAGACATTGCTTTGCTGACAAAGGTCAATCTAATTAAAGCTATGGTTTTTCCAGTAGTCATGTATCGATGTGAGAGTTGGACTATAAAGAAAGCTGAGCACCAAAGAATTTATGCTTTTGAATGTGGTGTTGGAGAAGACTCTTGAGAGTCCCTTGGACTGCAAGGAGATTAAACCAGTCAATCCTAAATTAAATCAGTCTCGCATATTCATTGGAGGTACTGATGCTGAAGCTGAAGCTCCAATACTTTGGCCACCTGAGGCAAAGAACTGACTCACCGGAAAAGACCCTAATGCTGGGAAAGATTGAAGGCTGGAGTATAAGGGGACGACAGAGGATGAGATGGTTGGATGGCATCACCGACTCAATGGACGTGAGTTTGAGCAAGCTCTGGGAGCTGGTGATGAACAAAGAAGCCTGGCATGCTGCAGTCCATGGTGTTGCAAAAGTCAGACATGGCTGAGTGACTCAACTGAACTGAATTATGTAATAATAAACAGGCATATCAGATGCTCAAAATTTTGATATACTGAGAAATTTATAACATAATTAAAAATATATCCACTAATAAGTATTTTGTAATGTGCAAAATAATTATAAGTGATTTTTAGGCAATGGCTTTTATAAACTATTTTGTAACTCAAACTTGAAAAGTTTTATGAAGTGAATTAATCAGATAAGCAAACATTACTAAGCAGTATAACATTATTTTAGATGTAGCAAACAGTGATTGATAAAGTCATACTGAAATATATAATTTTCAAAATTTGAATTGCTACATCTTTAAAATAGACTTCTATCTACTTTGACAGTATTAAAAAGTGTCTTAGGTTGATTTACGGAGAAGGCAATGGCAACCGACTCCAGTACTCTTGCCTGGAAAATCCCATGGATGGAGGAGCCTGGTAGGCTGCAGTCCATGGGGTCGCTAGGAGGCAGACATGACTGAAGCGACTTAGCAGCAGCAGCAGGTTGAGTTAACTCTTTAGAGAAGGTAATATTTACCTATGATTCTTGAAAATTGTTTATTATTAACATATATGTTGAAATAATAGTGTATTTTCATGTATTCTATGAAAAAGTAGAATATCAGTTTACAGCCTCACGTTTGTTTATTGTAGTTTGATATTTATTTGAAAACATAATATCATTCTTGTGTGTTTGCATTGATTGTGTTTGCTCTAAAAATTTATAAACATCCGTGAAATCTGTATTTAAAAGGAAAGCATAACTCTTTTATTCCAATTTAAATTTCAGCAATGGACTAATTTGAATTCAGACTAGAACCAGTGGCAGTCTGCCAAAGCTCTGTGAATATTTAAAAATCTTTCTTGCTGTTGTTTCAACTTATATAG
>SJYC01142841.1:0-16193 GCA_006408675.1 Madoqua kirkii
ACAGGATAAGTGAGCATGTGTATATACAGTCTTTTTATGTGATATTTCATGATAATGCTTCAAAGGCTGAAAAAAAAAACCCCAGCACATTTGAATCTCCTTTGTGTTATAAAGCGTGCATTAGATGTATATCAAACTACTATCTATATAATCATACATATGTGTATGTATTTCAAACTTTTGGAAAATATATTATTACATACTATAAATATCATATATACAAATATTCTATACATAGAGATTCAACTGTAACATATAGAATTATAACATTTTATATTGAAATAAATTATAGAATATAATTTTTATTATAACAATCACAGACACGAATTTTGAAAAGTCTGTAGAATGGTGACTTTTATGCATGATACCTGCAAGGTCATAAATAAAGTAGAGCAGGCATTTGAATGAATATAAGTGTAATTCCAAATAACATGCATGCCTTTTCCAACAAAAATACACCAAATGTGGCCTCTATAACAATTATGCAAGTAATTAACACTCTAAAAAAACAAGATTTATGTTTCCAGTTAAAATAATATAGGCAATTGCATTAGTGAACTCCTTTACTACAGAGGACATATTTACAGATCTGTAAAATTCTTATGATTGATGCAAAAATTTATATATGAAAAAAGAATCTAAGCTCCTTTCCAGCTTGCATAATACATACCACCAACTATTCATTACTCAAAAGATCTTTTTGCTCCTTTCATGTGGAAAATAACTGAAAATCTTCCTGAGCATTTATCACTACAATGTGTGTTAAGTTTGAGATATCTCTCCCAAGACGTTTTCACAGTTTTCAAAATGCACTCCTGCAAATTACCATTTGAGAATGAGGCAAAGTGTAGCAGCAATTGGTTCCAATATTAGCTCTGACTCAGGAAAAATGAAAGATTGAGGTAATCACAATAGTCTGTCAGGATATGGACATAAGAGGTGGTGATCTTTATGTAGACTTATGACTTGAAATGCACATGCAAGTTTAATGAGAAAATTGTCTCTAAAATATTGGGTCATGGTGGAGAGGTCTGACAGAATGTGGTCCACTGGAGAAGGGACTGGCAAACCACTTCAGTATTCTTGCCTTGAGAAGCCCATGAACAGTATGAAAAGGCAAAATGATAGGATACTAAAAGGGAACTCCTCAGGTTGGTAGGTGCGCAATATGCTACTGGAGATCAGTGGAGAAATAACTCCAGAAAAAAATGAAAGGATGGAGCAAAGCAAAAATGATACCCAGTTGTGGATGTGACTGGTGATAGAAGCAAAGTCCCATGCCATAAAGAGCAATATTGCATAGGAACCTGGAATGTCAGGTCCATGAATCAAGGCAAATTGGAAGTAGTCAAACAGGAGATGGCAAGAGAGAATGTCGACATTCTAGGAATCAGCTAACTAAAACGGACTGGAATGGGTGAATTTAACTCAGATGACCATTATATCTACTACTGCGAGCAAGACTCCCTTAGAAGAAATGGAGTGGCTATCATGGTCAACAAGAATCCAAAATGTAGTGAAGTGAAGTCGCTCAGTCGTCTCCCACTCTTGGCAACCCCATAGCCTACCAGGCTTGTCCCTCCATAGGATTCTCCAGGCAAGAGTACTGGAATGGGATGTGATTTCCTTCTTCAGGGGATCTTCCTGACCCAGGGATCAAACCTGGGTCTCCCGCATTCCAGGCAGACACTTTAACCTCTGAGCCACCAGCCCAAAAGGGAGTACATGGATGCAATCTCAAAAACAACAGAATGATCTCTGTTCATTTCCAAGGCAAACCATTCAATATCAAGGTAATACAAGCCTATGCCCAAACCAGTAACGCTGAAGAATCTGAAGTTGAATGGTTCTATGAAGACCTACAAGACCTTTTAGAACTAACATCCAAAAATGATGTCCTTTTCATTATAGGGGACTGGAATGCAAAAGAAGGAAGTCAAGAAACACCTGGAGTAACAGGCAAATTTTGCCTTGCAATACAGAATGAAGCAAGGCGAAAGCTAATAGAGTTTTGCCAAGAGAAGGCATTGGTCATAACAAACACTCTCTCTTCCAACAACATAAGAGAAGAGTTTACATCACCAGATGGTCAACAACAAAATCAGACTGATTGTATTCTTAGCTGCCAAAATGGAGAAGCTCTATATGGTCAGCAAAAACAAGATGAGGAGCTGATTGTGGCTTAGATCATGAACACCTTATTGTCAAATTCAGACTTAAATTGAAAACAGTGGGGAAAACCACTAGACCATTCAGGTATGACTTAAATTCCTTATGATTACGCAGTGGAAGTTAGAAATAGATTTAAGGAATTAAATCTGATAGAGTGCCTGATGACCTATGGACAGAGGTTTGTGACATTGTACAGGAGACAGGGATCAGGACCATCCCCATGGAAAAGAAATGCAAAAAAAAGCAAAATGGCTGTCTGAGGATGCCTTACAAATAGCTGTGAAAAGAAGAGAGGTGAAAAGCAAAGGAGAAAAGAAAAGATAGAAGCATCTGAATGCAGAGTACCAAAGAATACCAAGAAGAGATAAGAAAGCCTTCCTCAGCAATCAATGCAAAGAAATAGAGGAAAACAACAGAATGGGAAAGACTAGAGATCTCTTCAAGAAAATTAGAGATACCAAGGGAACATTTCATGCAAAGATGGGCTTGATAAAGGACAGAAATGGTATGGACCTAACAGAAGCAGAAGATATTAAGAAGAGGTGGCAATAATACAAAGAAGAACTGTACAAAAAATCTTCATGACCCCGATAATCATGATGGTGTGATCACTCACCTAGAGCCAGATATCTTGAAATGTGAAGTCAAGTGGCCTGAGAAAGCATCATGAATAAAGCTAGTGGAGGTGATGGAATTCCAGTTGAACTATTTCAAATCTTGAAACATGATGCTGTGAAAGTGCTGCACTCAATATGCCAACAAATTTGGAACACTCAGCAGTGGCCACAGGACTGGAAAAGTTCAGTTTTCATTCCAATCCCAAAGAAAGGCAATGCCAAAGAATGTTAAAATTACCACACAATTGCACTCGTCTCACACGCTAGTAAAGTAATGCTCAAAATACTTCAAGCCTGGTTTCAGCAATACATGAACCATGAACTTCCAGATGTTCAAGCTGGTTTTAGAAAAGGCAGAAGAACCAGAGATCAAATTGACAACATCTGCTGGATCATTGAAAAAGCAAGAATGTTCCAGAAAGACATCTATTTCTGCTTTACTGCCTATGCCAAAGCCTTTGACTGTGTGGTTCACAAGAAACTGTGGAAAATTCTGAAAGAGATAAGAATACCTGCCCACCTGACCTGCCTTTTGAGAAATCTATATGCAGGTCAGGAAGCAACATTTAGAACTGGACATGGAACAACAGACTGGTTCTAAATAGGAAAAGGAGTATGTCAAGGCTGTATATTGTCACCCTTCTTATTTAACCTCTATGCAGAGTTCATCATGAGAAACTCTGGGCTGGAAAATCACAAGCTGGAATCACAGTTACCGGGAGAAATATAAATAACCTCAGATATGCAGATGATATCACTCTTATGGCAGAAAGTGAAGAGGAACTAAAAGCCTCTTGATGAAAGTGAAAGAGGGAAGTGAAAAAGTTGGCTTAAAGCTCAACATTCAGAAAACGAAGATCATGGCATCTGCTCTCACCACTCCATGTGAAATGAATGGGGAAACACTGGAAACAGTGTCTGACTTAATTTTGGGGGGCTCCAAAATCACTGCAGATGGTGACTGCAGCCATGAAGTTAAAAAACGTTTACTCCTTGGAAGAAAAGTTATGACCAACCTAGATAGCAAATTGAAAAGCAGAGATATTACTTTGCCAACAGATGTCTGTCTAGTCAAGTCTATCATTTTTCCAGTGGTCATATATGGATGTGAGAGTTGGACTGTAAAGAAAGCTGAGCACTGAAGAATTGATGCTTTTGAACTGTAGTGTTAGAGAAGACTGTTGAGAGTCCCTTGGACTGCAAGGAGATCCAACCAGTCCATCCTAAAGGAGATCAGTCCTTGCTTTCATTGGAAGGACTGATGCTGAGGCTGACACTCCAATACTTTGGCCACCTCAAGTGTAGAGTTGACTTATTGGAAAAGACTCTGATGCTGGCAGGGATTGGAGGCAGCAGCTGAAGGGGACGACAGAGGATGGGATGGCTCAATGGCATCACCGACTCGATGCACATGAGTTTGAGTGAACTCCGGGAGTTGATGATGGACAGGCAGGCCTGGCGTGCTGCGATTCATGGGGTCGCAAAGATTCGGACACAACTGAGCGACTGAACTGAATTGAACTGAATAGGTATATGGATTTTATTTTTTTCCCCTGAATAGCATTTCAGAAATGTCTGATACAATAAAAATGGTAAAGCTTTAAGGAACTCTTTATCATCGAATTTGTAGATCGTTTTCCCCAGATTTGCTGTTACAATAGATACGTCAAGGTCAAAGTTCTCCAGTTTTCTTCCAATGTATTTTTTTTTTCCTGCTTCACGAATCCAATACAGGATAACAAACTTGTTTATTTTCATGCCTTCATAGTTTCCTCTGATTTGTAAATGTTTCTGTCTTTTCATTTCACAAACTTGTGCAATCTTGGGAGTTCTGGCCATGTACTTTGGAGAATGTTTCTTCAAGTGGTTTGTCTGATGCTTTCTGTATGTGTAATTTCACAAAATGTCTTCAAGTTCACTATACATTTATTTTATCTGTCCTATCAAGGCTACCAAAAAGTCCATCAAAGGCATCCTTTATTTCTGTTACATGGTTACTAGTTTCTCTCAGTTACATTTATTTTATTGGGTGGGGGGAGGTTGGCTTTTTTTCTGACAGTTTCCATATCTTTTCAAAATTATCTGTTTCTGTGTGTTCCAATAGAGTCTTTAACATATAAATCAAAGCTATCTAAAATTCTGTGCCTGGTAGTTCCCATAACTGTGTCATATCTGTGTTTGATTGTCAAAATTGATTCATCTATTCAGTGTTTCTTCTTGAGGTTGGTATGCTTGATAATTGTTGGATGGAAGTTGGACATATAGTATCAAATAATAGACACAGAGGACTTATTTTTAATGCTTAGAGAAGAGCATTATTTCCTCCTCTTGGGCCTTTAGTATGAGGATTGAGTGAATCTATTCAGGAGTCAGATTTTCTATAAGTTTGTTGTTACTCTGATTACCAGAGTTGGAATTTTTGTTGTTTTGTTCATTGAATACATCAAATTCCTGTAGTAATGCATTTTCTTTTTTTAACTGCCTTGATTGAGTTTGGGGCTTTCTTTTGTTCTGCTTCCCCCAAAGTGCCTCTTTGTTGCAGCTACCCTAATTTTTCCACTATTATTAATAGCTTTTCCTTGGGACTTTGTTAGTATGGTGCTGAAGGGGAAGGGTCGAGGGGAGAATTTTATGATGTTCCAATCTTCTTGGAACATCTCAAGCTTCAGCTTATGGACCTGAGCTGACAAGATAGACTTCACAGGTTTTCTTTCCCTCCTCTAGGGATTGAGTTCCTTTTTTCTGGAATATATCCAACTGCAGTTGAGGTTCTCCAGTGTTTACAGTCTACAATTTAGGAGTAATTGCCTCTGCAGATTAAATCTTTGGTTACCTGAGGGATATAAGAAAAATGAGTCCTGGCAGAATGTAGCTTTCCTGGTCATCCAACAGCTGCTGTGGAAATTCTGCCCGCCAGAATAAATTATTCGTTCCATTAATGAAATAAGGAACACAGATTTATACAAATTTCAACAGTATCTGTTTTTCCTCTCCACCAAGTAGCACCATGTAGGGGAGGGAGGTTATCTCTAAATTCTCTTCAATCCTTCTTTTATGAGCCAGATGGATATCCTTCAAGAAACAGCCTGCAAGTGGGTGGGAACTTCCCCATGTCTGTGGACAACAGGACCTTCACAGTGAAGTCACACTTAAACTTTACCAATTTCTAAAATGTTCTTGTAGGGACATTAAAATTTATGATTTTGTATATCGTGGCATTTCCACAAGTACCTAAAAGCTCAGGATTCCCCCTTGATTCACCATTCTCTTTGACTTAGGTTCTCTGGTGGGTTCAACAAAAGCCATTAGTGTGCAGTTCACCTTCTGTTTTGTTGGGAATATGGGGGAGTGAAGTGTTTCTAGCTCTATATTTTTGAGATGAATCCTGATATCATGATGCTGATAATGTTTAATGTATCTGTGAAGTCATTAGATAGCTAACAAGCTAATAAGAACTTGTGCAGGTAAGATCCTGAAAAGTAGGGAAAATCAAAATTGTGAGTCTCAGGCAGTATTACTTTTCCCTTCTGGTGAATGATGAATGTGAAATATTTAAGCCTTAGGGTAGAAAGAATGGAGAAACATAAGCTGCATGTATAGATAGTGGAGAGGAAGGTATAACTGACAGTTTTTGCATGAAACCATGGTGGGCAAACATTAAGAGCAAGCATACATCAGAAATAGACCACTCTTCACAGGAATCAAAGCCCAGTTACAATTAATTTAAATTATGTTGATCTATGATTGCTTTTGCCTCCAGCCCAGCTGACAGCCTGAAGCAAAATTAAATCCTCAATGGGAAAATATAAGCCAGAGCTTTGAGTTATCTACATGATTTTTCATAAAGAAGAGCCATCTCGCCATCTGAATGACAGACCTATGAAACCACAGGGCTATCTCCAAAAATATCAACAAAAAGTTGCATAGCACAAAAAGATCAAAGAAAGATAAGATAGTACAATTATTAAATACAAATTTCAATATTATTGTACATAATATTCTCAGGAAAATGGAACATAAGATTGAGAAAGCAAGCAGAGAATCAGCAACTATAAAAATAAAGCAAAGAAATATCCCAGAATATTTTTTTAAAAAATACAACCATTGAAATTAAGAATTCAGTGAATGAGTTTAAGAGGATTTGAGGGATCCTAAGAGAGAACTGGTGAACTGAAATACAGCTCAGAACAATATAAACATACTAAAGCACATAGGGATTAAAGGATGGGACCTAAAATAAGAGACTAACAGATGTACACAAACTGGGATGAAAATGATGTTATTCAGGCAGTAGAAAAATAATCCCTGCAGTTCTGACAAATGTGAGAGAAAGAAATTTTTAAGCATTTGTCAGGGAAAGCATATTAGTGATCAGTTCAGTTCAGTTCAGTCACTCAGTCATGTCTGACTCTTTGCGACCCCATGAATCTCAGTATACCAGGCCTTCCTGTCCATCACCAACTCTCAGAGTTCACTCAGATTCATGTCCATCGAGTCAGTGATGCTATCCAGCCATCTCATCCTCTGTCATCCCCTTCTCCTCCTGCCCACAATCCCTCCCAGCATCAATGCAAATAAGTTTTTCCTATGTGAGATAACAATATTCACCTGTTGATCTTAAATAGATGGGGAGTTAAAATATACACTGATAGCACAATGGTTACTGGAGAGATTAAAAAAAAAAAAAAAAAAGATTTGTGAGCTCTGATCAGCATCACTTGTCCCTGTATACATATTGCTAAATTCCAAATGATGGCTAAAATGTCAGTAAATTAGGTAAAACTTAATCTAGATTCACAAGGGCTGATGCCACTTGATATAACATAAATGGATATTATATTCATCTTTGTAATCAAAATCATATTAAAATCTCTACAGATAACACTAAAAGTAAAGGAATACATAAGTAAATGCTACTGAAAGGGAAATATATTCCTAAAATTAAGGTATATTAACATTTTGCTTATTCTTATAACATTATAGAAAATTTTAGTAAAGGTCTAGTTATTTTATCCAGAATCTCTCTAATCACAATTATTCTAATATGACAAAAGTGGACACTAGGGTGAAGATCTATATTTTTCTCTTGTGAATAACAGCAATATCGACTGGCATCTCAGTGATAAAGAACATCTGTCAAATGTCAAAGCATAATAAGGATACTATTTACAGTCTCATGACAGAGAGTAAATGCAGGGCAATAAAAAAGGGCAACTGAATAATGGATTTTAGGATACAGAAAATATTCTAATGTCATCAATGCTTTGGATTATTAAATAAAAGTAGCCATATTAGAGATAATATCTGTACAACTTTGAGATTATATTTACCATTCACTCTATTAACTGCTAGATAAGCTTTAATTGAGCTGATTCTGAAACTAGTTTTGGGATCCATCATTTCTGAAGGCTTCTCTTCATTTGTTTGTCCCGTTGTGCTAATATAAGTAATTAAAGAGATTTGTGAGTTACATGCACAGCTCCTTATTTCTAATATATTTATCATTAAATGAAAAATAATAGCAATAGGTCAAGAAACTCTGTAAGATTAAGATGAATAAACATTATCATGAAACTAAGCATTTACATGAAATGGGGGAAACAACTGTCTTTTAACTTTGAGATTACAATTTATCCCACCTTTTCTTTTATTGGAGGGATTAATAAATATTTAATTACATGTGAAAGATCATACTAAGATTACGTGCTGTGTATTTACAAGAATCCTGTTTGATTACACGTACACAATGCATAAATAAATAAAATTTTCAAATAAACCCGAGAATAATAACAGGAAAATATTTTTAGGATAGATTGATAAATTCTTCCTAGAAGAAAATAAAAGCAAAAAAGAACAGTGAGAAATGTGTTAATAATTTTACTTAAAATAAAATTAATTACTTTAGAAGTTTTGAAAATTCATTTGTATTATGTTCAGTGGTCATAGAGCTCAGTTGGTAAAAGAATCCACCTGCAAAGCAAGAGAACTGGTTTGATTCCTGGGTTGGGAAATACACTAGAGAAGGAATCAGCTACCCTCTCCAGTATTCTCAGTATTCCCTATGGCTCAGTTGGTAACGAATCTGCCTGCAATGTGGGAGACCTGGGTTCAGTCCTTGGGTTGAGAAGATCTCCTGGAGAAGGGAAAGGCTACCTACTGCAGTACTCAGGCCTGGAAAATTCCATGGACTGTAGAGTTCATGGGGTTTCAAAGAATCAGACATGACTGAGTGGCTTGCACTTTAATTTTTCACCTTCAGTGGTGATAACATTCTCCTGCCAAAATAAAATTCTCATAGATTATCAAGACAGAAAAGAAAAGATACAAAGAATGTTAAAATATAGGATAGAAGTCTTTGGTCTATTGAAGGTGTGTATGAGAAACAATGTTTAAACTGATTAAGATTTGCACTTTAATGTTTAAAATATTTGGAATTTGCTAGCTGAAAATACTTTAATTTTGAGGTTATGATTAAAATATTCTATTATTCTTTGGCAGGAATATCAGAGAAGTGAGGCTGGCTCCTCTAAATGATGACCTTCCCCAAGTTTATTTACTATTCTAAAGCTTGTACTTCTTCAAGAGATGAGAATATCAGACCACCTTACCTGCTTCCTGAGAAACTTGTATGCAGGTCAATAAGCTATAGTTAGAATCAGACATGGAACAATGCATTGGTTCCAAATTAGGAAAGGATGTATATTGTCGAGGATGTATATTGTCACTGTACTTATTTAACATATATGCAGAATACATCATGTGAAATGTGGGGTTGGATGAAACTCAAGCTGGAATCAAGACTATCAGGATAAATATCAATAATCTCAGATATGCAGATGACACCAAGCTAATGGAAGAAAGAGAATAAAAAAGCCTCTTGACTAATGTGAAAGAGGAGAGTGAAAGAGTTGACTTAAAACCCAGCAATCAAATAACCAAGATCATGACATCTGGACCCATCATTTCATGGAAAATAGATAGTAAAAAAATGGAAACAGTAACAGACTTTATTTCCTTAGGCTACAAAAACACTGTGGATGGTGACTGCAGTCATGAAATTAAAAGACACTTACTCTTTGGAAGAAAAGCTATGACAAACAGTGCATTAATAGGCAAAAACATCACTTTGCCAACAAAGGCCTGTCTACTCAAAGCTACTGTTCATAGGGTTCTCAAGACAAGAATACTGAAGTGGTTTGCCATTCCACTGAAAGATGAACTCAACAGGTCTGTAGGTGCCCAATATGCTACTGGAGATCAGTGGAGAAATAACTCCAGAAAGAATGAAGTGACAGAGCCAAAGCAAAAACAACACCCAGCTGTGGATGTGACTGGTGATAGAAGCAAGGTCCGATGCTGTAAAGAGCAATATTGCACAGGATTCTGGAATGTTAGGTCCATGAACCAAGGCAAACTGGAAGAGGAGATGGCAAGAGTGAACATCGACATTTTAGGAATCTGCAAACTAAACTGGACTAGAATGGTGAATTTAACTCAGACAACCAATGCATCTACTATTGTGGGCAAGAAACCATTAGAACAAATGGAGTAGCCATCATCGTCAACAACAGTCCGAAATGCAGTACTTCGATGCAGTCTCAAAAATGACAGAATGATCTCTGTTCGTTTCCTAGGCAAATCATTCAATATCATGATAATCCAAGTCTATGCCCCTACCAATAATGCTGATAAAGCTGAAGTTGCACGGTTCATGAAGACCTATAAAACCTTCTAGAACTAACACCCTCAAAAGATGTCCTTTTCATTATGAGGGACTGGAGCACAAAAGCAGGAAGTCAAGAGCTACATGGAGTAACAAGCAAATTTGGCCTTGGAGTACAAAATGAAGCAGAGCAAAGCCTAATAGAGTTTTGCCAAGAGAATGTACTGGTCATAGCAAACACCCTCTTCCAACAAAATAAAGGAAGACTCTACACATGGACATCACCAGATGGTCAACACTGAAATCAGATTGATTATATTCTTTGCAGCCAAAGATGGAGAAGCTCTACACAGTCAGCAAAAACAAGACTGGGAGCTGACTGCAGCTCAGATCATGAATTCATTGCCAAATTCAGACTTAAGTTAAAGAAAGTAGGGAAAACCACTAGACAATTCAGGTATGACCTAAGTAAAATCCCTTATGATTATACAATGGAAGTGAGAAATAGATTTAGGGACTAGATCTGATAGCCAGAGTGCCTGATGAACTATGGACAGACACTCATGACATTGTACAGGAGACAGAAAGCAAGACCAACCCCAAGAAAAAGCAATGCGAAAAAGCAATGCGAAAAAGCAAAATGGCTGTTTAAGGAGGCCTTACAAAGCTATGAAAAGAAGAGAAGCAAAAAGCAAAGGAGAAAAGGAAAGATATACCCATTTGAAAGCCAAAGAATGAGCCAAAGAATAACAAGGAGAGATAAGAAGGCCTTCCTCAGTGATCAGTAAAAGAAATACAGGGAAATAATAGAATAAGAAGGACTAGAGATCTCTAGAGATCTCTAGAAAATTAGAGATACCAAGGGAACATTTCTTGCAAAAATGTGCTCAATAAAGGAAAGAAATAATATAGACCTGACAGAAGCAGAAGATATTAAGAAGAAGTGGAGAGAATACAAAGAACTGTTCAAAAAGATCTTCATGACCCAGATAATCCCAGTGACATGATCACTCACCTAGAGCCAGGAATCCTGGAATGCAAAGTCAAGGGGGCCTTAGGCAGCATCACTATGAACAAAGCTGGTGGAGGTGATGGAATTCCAGCTGAGCGATTTCAAATCCTAAAAGACCGTGCTGTGAAAGTGCTGCTCTCAATGTGTCAGCAAATTTGGGAAACTCAGCAGTGGCCACAGGACTAGAAAAGGTCATTCCAATCCCAAAGAAAGTCAATGCCAAAGAATGCTCAAACTACTGCACAAGTGAACTAATCTCATAAGCTAGTAAAGAAATACTCAAAATTCTCCAAGTCAGGCTTCAGCAGTACATGAACCATGAAATTCCAGATGTTCAAGCTGGTTTTAGAAAAGGCAGAGGAACCAGAGATCAAATTGCCAACATCTGCTGGATCATCGAAAAAGCAAGAATGTTCCAGGAAGACATCTATTTCTGCTTTATTGACTATGCCAAAGCCTTTGACTGTATGGATTACAATAAACTGTCAAAAATTCTGAAAGAGAGGGGCATATCAAAACACCTGACCTGCCTCTTGAGAAATCTGTATGCAGGTCAGGAAGCAACAGTCAGAACTGGACATGGAACAACAAAATAGTTCCAAATAGGAAAAAGAGTACGTCAAAGCCCTTTACTGTGACCCTGCTTATGTAATTTATATGCAGAGTACATCATGAGAAACGCTTGGCTGGAAAAACACAAGCTGGAACCAAGATTGCCGAGAGTAATATCAGTAACTTTATACATCCAGATGACACTACTCTTGTGGCAGAAAGTGAAAAGGAACTGAAGAGCCTCTTGATGAAAGGAAAGTGAAAACGTTGGCTTAAAGCTCAACATTCAGAAAACAGAGATCATGGCATCTGGTGCTATCACTTCATGGAAAATAGATGGAGAAACATTGGAAACAGTGGCAGACTATATCTTGGGCTCCAAAATCACTGCAGATGGTGACTGTTGCCATGAAATTAAAAGACACTTGCTCCTTGGAAGAAAAGTTATGACCAACCTAGACAGCATATTAAAAAGCAGAGACTTGACTTGGACACAAATGTCCATCTGTCAATGCTGTTTTTTCCTGTGGTCATGTATGGATGTGAGAGTTGCACTATAAAGAAAGCTGAGCACTGAAGAATTAATGCTTTTGAACTGTGGTGTTGGAAAAGACTCTTACGAGTCCCTTGGACTGCATGAGATCCAACCAGTCCATCCTAAAAGAAATCAGTCCTGAATACTGATTGGAAGGACTGATGTTGAAGCTGAAACTCCAATACTTTGGCTACATGATGTGAAGAGCTAACTCATTTGAAAAGACCCTAATGTTGGCAAAGATTGAAGGTGGGAGGAGAAGGTGGTGACAGAGGATGAGATGGTTGGATGGCATCACTGACTCAATGGACATGAGTTTGAGTAAACTCCAGGAGTTGGTGATGGACAGGGAGGCCTGGCATGCTGCAATCCATGTGTTTCAAAGAGTTGGACACGACTGAGTCACTAAACTGAACTGAATTTGTAGGTCTTTTGGTAAATACATTAAAACTTTTATTATTGATTGAATTCATTTATTCACTCATAGTTGTCGGGCCTTGCTAAGAAATCCTTATCTAACTGAAAGTTGCAAAGGTTTGCTGGCATTTTTAAATTTCACACATTTTGTGTTTTATTTCATATAAGACATATGTTTCATTTCTGTTTAATTTTTGTAAGGTGTTAACTAAGGTTTGTGCATCATTTTTCCCATAGTCATATACAACTGTTTGAGCACTATTTATTAAAAGTACAAAGCACCTTGGACTACATTGGAATTCTATCAAAAATCAATTGACTGGGTTCTCCAGTCTGTTAAGATTTATAAGAAACAGTTGAACTGTTTTCTGAAACTGTCATACTATTTAGAATCTCTCCAACAATGAATGAATGTTCTAGATGTTCCCATACTTTCCAATAATTACTACTGTCAACCTTTTAAATTTTAGCTATGCTTTTGTGTGTAAACCTTTCTCATTGAGCTTTTAATTTACATTTCATGAAACCTACTTATCTTGAGAAATTTTACTGTGCTCATTAGCCATTCTTTTTACTTTAAATTAAATTCACATAAATGTAGTTTGGTGAGTTTAGCCACATCTTTTTTCGTAAGCTGTTCAAAAATTTTCCCTTTTTATTGAGATTTTTGTCTCACTGAATTGTAAGAGTTACTTACTTACATACTCTGAACAGATGACTTTGTAGATGTTTTGTGAAGTTTGTACTTTACCTTTCCATTTTATCAACAGGGTCATGAAATGCAATTTTAATTTTTAAAAATTTTGCTATTGATTGATTAATTTATTCACTCATGCTTGTTGTGCTCTTGCTAAGAAATCCTTATGTAACTAAATTTTTCAAAGATTTGCTCTCGTTTTTAAATTTCACACATTTTGTGGTGAAAGTTTGACTGTGCCTGTTCTAATAACTTTCTGTTTTGAATATTTCAGTCTTTTTTTGATAAAACAAGCTGAGATGATTTAAGGTTGATAGTCAAACTGCCAGCTGTGAATTTCTTAAGTTCATTACTCTTTCATATTCATGATGAGGACAATCTCAGTTCGTATTTATATTATTCAAATGAACTTTGTTCAAGAAGGTACCTTTATATACCTTGAAAATTATTTTTATTGGGCATAATATATACTCAATAGAAAGTTTTGGTTTAGGGTTGTGGGGTGGTTAGGTGTAAATTCATGAAAGAACACTAGAATTCAGACAAGTAAAATGATACAGTTATTTATTTTATTTATTTATTATTTAGTTAGTGATACTTGTAGCATATTTCTTCTGGAAATTAACCATAGATGTCATTTATGCCAAATCTGCATATACTCTAATTAAGCTGTTGCTATTTGAGTCAGTAAGAGATTTCCTTTAGGGATATGTGGCTCCACTGATTTGTGCTAGTGATTCTGCATATTTAGATCAGTATTTGGTGCTTTTGAACTTACATGAGCATATGACTGCATATACTGCTTTCTCTGAGAGGGGTAAAAAAAAAAGAACACTATGCATTTTTATCAGCTTGCTTAGAGAAATAGTCTGACTTACTTTATTTTCATTTTGTGTCTCTCAAGGCAAAGTGCATGCTCAAGTGTGAAAACAGAAATTGGGAACAGTTATTTCCCTGAACTGATAGATAGGACATATGTGCACATAGGTAGATAGAATGATTCAAAGAAATGGGCTAAGAAGGAAGAAAGGTGAAATGTAAAAGCTGGAACTAAATTTATCAACCTAATCTGGTATCTGAGCTTGCAAGTTAAATATAGTATGGCAATGTCAGCGTTTCTCCAGCAAAGTAGAACGCTATAAATATCCACTGTGTGGAAGCAATATTTGACCTATACAGAAGCACCATCCCCACAGTACTTGCTGCAGAAATGGATAATGTTTGTTTGCAAAGTGGCAGACTTTGGAGTCAGAGCTGAACAGAGATGCTCCATGTAAAGAGGCAATAAAATATGTTGTGAATTTTCAAGTTTGAATTGAAACATTTTACTCATTATACATTTTTAAGAACTACTAGATTTAGCCCAGCATCCTGAGCACAGTCTTAATGGAAACTGTGATATTTCAATTTCAAACTATGCTAAAATTCTAGTTGGATAATGCAATTCTATAAAAATTATAAACCTAATTGATGAAATGACAGTACTATTTCCTGTTTCAAGCATGTGTTTATGCTTCAGTGCTAATGACTTAGGAGTTTTTGGAATAACATAGAATACAATTTATAGAATCTTTGTAAACTGATAGGCTTATTAATATTTGGGTTTTGTTTAATTGTGTTTTGTGTTTTGGGTAGGTCAGAGACACATATATGGCACAAGTTCATTTAATATTTTCTCAGTTACAGAGAAATCTCTGAAATTTTTTTGTATAGAAACAGCTATTCACATTTTTCATTGGACATGATAACATTTGCATTAGCCAGAAGTCTAAGGCAGCATATTTATTAAAACATTCTTTACCATATCAGAAATAATTCCTGCCAATTCTATAAAGGTAGCACCATGACTGGTGCTCCTCTAACATTTGATTTTGTAATCTATTTTACTTCTATTTAAACTGAAAAAAAAATGTATATTTCAACCATGTTCACTTTAACAAATCTATTACATCTCAAATTTATTCTTCATGCAATAATATCTTACAATTAATGAAAATATTCAAAATTATTAAAGATATGTCATAATCCTTCCATGTGTTAAGTCACTTCAGTCATGTCTGATTCTATGTGACCTAATGGATGGTAGCCCACCAGACTTCTCTGTCCATGATGATTCTCCAGGCAAGAATATTGGAGTGGATTACCATACCTTACTCCAGGGAATCTTCTGGACCCAAGGATCGAACCCACATCTCTTATATCTACTGCCTTGCCAGATGGGTTTGTTACTACTAATGTTATCTAGAAAGCCCAATTCTTCTATAGAGAAGATAAATAGGTAGACATTGTGTTTTTTAACCTATGAAAGTGTTCTAAAAGCTACAGCAAAAATAAGTGATAAAATACAAATCCTTCTTAATCCCAAAGTTCAGACAGAATAACAGTTCACACTTGGTGAATGCATTTTCATATACTTTTTAATAATAAAACATAAAATTATGTGTATTCCAGTCATAACATATTCAAACTTGAAATTGTTTAATTGAAAATATAGTAAAAAGCACTAAAATAATTTTAGTAGATATACT
>SJYC01142852.1:0-13691 GCA_006408675.1 Madoqua kirkii
GGACTATAAAGAGGGCTGATCACCAAAGAATCGATGCTTTTACACTGTGGTATTGGAGAAGATTCTCAAGTGTCCCTTGGACTGCAAGGAGAGCCAACCAGTCCATCCTAAAGGAGATCAGCCCTGGGTGTTCATTGGAAGGACTGATGCTAAAGCTGAAACTCCAGTACTTTGGCCACGTCATGAGCAGAGTTCACTCATTAGAAAAGACCCTGATGCTGTGAGGGATTAGGGGAAGGAGGAAAAGGGGATGACAGAGAATGAGATGGCTGGGTGACATAACCGACTCTATGGACATGAGTTTAGGTGGACTGTAGGAGTTGGTGATGGACAGGGAGGCCTGGTGTGCTGAGATTCACGGGGTCACAAAGAGTCAGACACGACTGAGTGACTGAACTGAACAGTCCTGTCCAACAATTTGAGATGCCATGAATTGCAGCCTGCCTGTCTCCTCTGTCCCTGGAATTTCAGACAAGAATACTGGAGTGGGTAGCCATTCCCTTCTCCAGTGATCTTTCCAATTCAGGATTGAACCGCTGTCTCCTGCATTGCAGGCAGATTCTTTATTGCTGAGCCACCTCAGAATGCATTTCCTACATGAAGCTTTGCCACTTCCAGTGTTTGCATTATCAACTTTTTTTTCTCAGTATCAATTTTATTCTCTCACTGTCTCAATCAGGACCCAATGGGAGACACATGGCAGAAACAAATTTGAATACCTAAAAGTTTAATCATAAAAACATAATTTCAAAATCTTGGCTTATATATTGGAGAACCATAATGAATAGTGCTTGAATTTGAGGTTAGCATCAATACAACCGTCACCACCTCTAGATTCAAATAATAGAGATAAGGAAGGAGCTTTCAATTCCAAAAGAAAGGAGAATTCTTTAGAACAGGTCTTTTTAGGAGAAGGGGCACAGCAGGCACAGGGTAGACTCATAGTGTAGGGTACAGGGACCTGTAGACTCATAGTGTAGGGTACAGGGACCTGTAGACTCATAGTGTAGGGTACAGGGACCTGTATACTTTGACCCCTTTCTCCTCAAACTCTTCAGTCCTCCTCCCTGGTTCCCCACTGGTTAAACACAACAGGAAGGAAAGTGACATGCAAACTCTTAGATGTGAATCATATGGTTCAGGTAACCTGACAGAGGACAGGATAGGGTACGGTGGTTCTGCTGCTGCTGCTGCTGCTGCTGCTAAGTCGCTTCAGTAGTGTCTGACTCTGTGTGAAAGATGCAAAATATATCTAACATTCTAATTCTCAAAATATGCATTTGTCAGTGCTTCTTATTTCCAAGTTGTTCAGTGATGATAATATATCTGAAAGTGTTTTGATATGTGAAATGATTTGTAGATATACAGTGCTGCTATAATTTGTATGTATCTGTGTTTAAATGCACATTTATGTCAATGTATTTTGTGTATATGTGACCATATGTGAAAAAGACAAGACTAAAAAGACAGAAAAAAAATTGTCTCATCCCATTGACACTACTTTTTCATTGTTGTATCCCTGGTTTCCCCTGCTTTATTCTCATAATCTCTGGTTTAAATTCTCTTAATGTGTTTACCTCCTCTGGTGAATTCCAAACCTCACATCCCATCTAATTACTTTTCTTCTCTATCTTTATGCATGTAGGTGCTCAAAATATATGGTATATATATTACACATTGCTTTGTTTCTGATTTACACAAACACACATACATATGTGTCCATGTTGCTGCTTTGGCATTCTAATTTGTTTCTACTGTAAATCACAAATTGTTAATTATGTCCAATGACATTTAACATTTGTTGAATATTTTACAGTTGAATATAAACGCATTTCATTTTGTTTGATTTTTAGATAAATTGAAAGACTACACAATTTTTAACAGATGTTTATTTCAACAATTATTCTTTTCTTCTCTTTGTACTGCTTGTTCACAGGATGCTTAATATTCAAATTCACATCCTTATTTTATTTAAAATATTAAGACTCTTGTCTCTCCATCAGTTGGAGCAGGAACCTAGGGAATCTTGGCTTTAACACTAGTAAGCCACAGAAAATTTTCAATTTCTCCAGAGAACCAGTGTTTTTCCTTAGATCATATCTACTTGCTCCTGGCTTATGATTAGATCATCACTGCCACTTTTCTGACAACTAATTCACCTCACTGTAAGATATATCTTTACCAAGGAATCAGCGATGTCTTTTAAAGTCTAAGCGTGTTGTAAATTCAGCTATTTTTTACCTTTACCAATCCCTAAAGTCTAAGTGCTTAAGTTGTCAGGGAAACAAAAGAAATAGTAAGGAAGAAGTCTAAAATATCTATCCCAGGAGATGTTTAAACATAGCACAGAAGCAAAACTATCTCTGGCGCAGGTATATTCATGCTTGGAAATATAGCTACTTATTTTCACTCTCTTGAGTTTTTATTGGTCAGTTGTTTAAAATATTTTTTAAAGGCATGATAATTTAAGAGAGAGGTATGTATGTGTGTGTATATATATATATATATATATATATATAGAGAGAGAGAGAGAGAGAGAGAACTGGTACTTAAATCATAAATATTGAAAATCTTATGAAGTTACAGGATATGTGCTTGATCAGTCTTGAAATAGTAGTGGTAAATTCAAATGTATCTTTAGAATTTAGAGACTACTCAGAGGTAAACAAATCATAACCATTTAAATAATTTCCATTATTTTTACTTGTTGCTGCTAGGTCACTTCAGTCATGTCCGACTCTGTGCGACCCCATAGACCGCAGCCCACCAGGCTTTTCTTTCCCTGGGATTCTCCAGGCAAGAACACTGGAGTGGGTTGGCATTTCCTTCTTTTGTTAGGTATTGATTTTTCTGTGCATGCGTTGGTGAGTTCAACTTGGGTTATGTTCAAATTTCTCAGAAGAAAAGTTTCAAAATAATTTTGAAACACAGTATTGCCAGATAGTACTTAAAATGCACTGTGAGTTCAATTTTCAAACTTCGTTTTCCATTCCCAAAACAACAATAAATAATGGGAGAGGCTATGCATGTGTAAGGATAGGGGGTATGTATGATATCTATCTTCCCTTCAATTTTGCTGTAAAGTTAAAACTGTTTTAAAAAATAAGTATTTAAAACTAAGAAAAGTTAATTTTTAATTAAAATATATTGTTACAATAAAAACTATAGTTTTCTTATTTTTCTTTTCTCATTGGACTACAGAGGAACTGGAACACACAGATGCAACCCAGGCACATTGGACCTGCTGTGCTCTGAGTATAAAATCAGGGAAATATGGGAGTCTGACTCTTGCATTAATGATAATTAAGACTGACACAGCACTGAAAACATAATACTATGCAATGAATTAAGTGTTATCCCAGTTAAAATGATGACAGATTTGTTCTGGAAACTTACAAAGCAAGAGGAAAAATAAACACATTTGGCCAACATTCCAGATAGTAAAGCAAGCCATGAATCTCCAATTATGATTATTATCACAGAATTATAAATTCTGGAGAAATTATAACATCAATGTAAATTAAATGCTTTAAATTCTAAAAATAGGCATACATGCAAGACTTCACTTTATGAGAGTGAGTAAAAGAGGCCTTATATGGTGCAGTTTATGCTGCTAAGACAAACTGCACAACTTATTACTACCATTCCCCAAATATATATAAAGAGAAATTTAACTCTCTCCTTGTATATTCTTTATACTAAACCCAATTCTATATAGCATACATGCAAGACTTCACTTTATGAGAGTGAGTAAAAGAGGCCTTATATGGTGCAGTTTATGCTGCTAAGACAAACTGCACAACTTATTACTACCATTCCCCAAATATATATAAAGAGAAATTTAACTCTCTCCTTGTATATTCTTTATACTAAACCCAATTCTATATGAATCAAATATTTGAGCAAAAAATAAGTCATAAAACCTCACAAATTATGAATAAATGTTTGCAGAATGAAAAACTGTTTCTAGCTAGACATAAAATTCAGAGACAATAAGGAAAATTTATGAGATGTGTATAAGAGACAGGTGTAGGGTACAGGGACCTGTATACTTTGACCCCTTTCTCCTCAAACTCTTCAATCCTCCTCCCTGGTTCCCCATTGGTTAAACACAACAGGAAGGAAAGTGACATGCAAACTCTTAGATGTGAATCATATGGTTCAGATAACCTGACAGAGGACAGGATAGGGTACGGTGGTTCTGCTGCTGCTGCTGCTGCTGCTGCTGCTAAGTCGCTTCAGTAGTGTCTGACTCTGTGTGAAAGAACTTAATAACAAGACAAAGAAGATTTAAAATGGATTATATGTTTGAACCAGCATCCTTAAAAAAAAAAAAATGGTACATACGATAAGTAGGGCTTCCCTGATGGCTCAGTTGGTAAAGAATCTGCCTGCAATACTAGAGACCTGGGTTGGATCCCAGGGTTGGGAAGATCCCCTGGAGGTGAGCATGGCCACACACTCTAGTATCCTTGCCCGGAGAATCTCGATGGGCAGAGGAGCCCAGGGAACTACAGTCCATGGGGTTGCAAAGAGTCGGATATGACTAAGTGACTTTCACTTATAATAAGCAAATGAAAAGATTTGTCAATACAGAATTTAAATACTCACCATAATACTATTATACATCTATTAGAATGGCTAAAATTAAAATAGTATACACACCATGTACTAAAATTCTTTATTTTTTTGGCACAACTTTTCACACAATATTTTATCTATCCATTCTATTTAGCCAGTGAGAAAGGTCACCTTTGAAATATCATCTAAAATTTGCACCACTGATATAATTCAAATTTAGAGTGGTCTGTCAACTGAAAGTGTATATAAAATACTAGTATCTAAAACATAACATCTAAAAGACTCCTACTCTTTAATCATCTTTCTATTTCATATATTCACCAATATATTTAATAAATATTTGTTGAACTCACTATGTTCCAGACAGCATTCCAGGACTATGATTATATCAGTGAACACAGCAGTCAAAATGACTCAGATTAGAGTTTCCTGTTGAGTTAGGTGAGAGAGATAATAAAGAAAAAAAGAGAGATTATAGGATATATTGTCATATAGTGAAAATTGATGTGGGAAAAGTAAAACATGAACAGGTCAAAGAGAGTGGAAGAATGCTCCAATCTTGAATGAGGTTTAGAGAAAGACTCACTGAGAAGATGGACTATGAAGGACAACCAGGAGAAGAGGTGCTGATCAATGCAGATATGTAAAGTTCCAGGCAGGACTCCCTGTTGCTGAAAAATTTCAATGAAAAGACAGCTGATGTATGATAAAATGTATGATTATTTACATATGGAAATATAGAGACTGAATGTTAGATTTAAAAAACACTAATGCAATTCATTATGGTCATGTGATATGTTCATACTGCAAATGAGGTACTCTCTCTTCAACTACCACCTCATTTCCTCTTATCCATTTAGACTGTTAATTATTTAGTAGATTTTCCTATTAACATGGTAATTATTAACATGGTAATCATGATAATCATCATTAATATGCATTTATTCTGAGGGCATTTGGAGCAAAATCCCTTGTGGAATGTTTAAATTTTCTCATTTGTAAGTTCAAAGAGATGGTAAAAATGGCCAACTAGGCCATTAAACTGTTATAACCTATGGCAAGTGGTTCTCAGAAGATCACTGAGCAAGAGTTAACCACCAAAATAAAGGTGAAGACCTCTTGGTAACATTTCATTGGATGCACATGAATACCTCTTTAGAATAAAGATCAACTTCTGTAATTGCTGAAGGGGCTATAGAACTGCATGATATTCCATTATTAATCTAAGAAGCAATACATTTATGAGTGTGTCACCTCGTTATGTTTGTTGTGTAATACATGTATTATAAAATACTATACGTTGCTTAGAAGTTGGTATTGTTGTATATCTCTGAGAATTTGAATTAAAAATATATTAGGATTTACTATGAACATGGCTTATAATATTCCTCAGAATTATACTCTCAGTTATATATATTTATATATATATAAAATGTTTTCAAATTAACATATTTTAAATAGTGTACTCGAGAGAAATAGATGTGTATAAGAGACAGGATTATATTCTTTGCAGCCAAACATGGAGAAGCTTTGTAGAGTCAGCAGAATCAAGACCAGGAGATGACTGTGACTCAGATCATGAACTCCGTATTGCCAAATTCAGACTTAAATTGAAGAAAGTATGGAAAACCACTAGACAATTCAAGTTATCTAAATCAAATTCTTTATGGTTATAGTGGAAGTGAGAAATAGATTTAACGGATTAGATCTGAAAGGGTGCCTGATGAAATATGGATGGAGGTTCCTGACATTGTACAGGAGACAAGGATCAAGACCATCCACATGGAAAAGAAATGCAAAAAAAGCAAAATGGCTATCTGAGGAGGCCTTACAAATAGCTGTGAAAAAAAGACAAGAGAAAAGCAAAGGAGAAAAGGAAGGATATAAGCATATGAATACAGATTTCCAGGACTAGCAAAGAGAGATAAGAAAGTCTTCCTCAGTGATCAATGCAAGTTAATAGAGGAAAACAACAGAATAGAAAACCCAGAGATTTCTTCAAGAAAATTAAAGGTACCAAGGGACTATTTCATGCAAAGATGGGCTTGATAAAGGACAGAATGGTATGGACCTAAAAGAAGCAGAAAACATTAAGAAGTGGAAAGAATACACAGAAGAGCTGTACAAAAAAGAGCTTCATGACCCAGATAACCACTGTGGTGTGATCACTCACCTAGAGACAGACATCCTGGAATTTGAAGTCAAGTGGGCCTTAGAAAGCATCACTATGAACAAACCTAGTGGAAGTGATGGCATTCCAGTTGAGCTATTTCAAATCCTGAAAGATGATGCTGTGAAAATGCTGCATTCAATATGCCAGCAAATTTGGAAAACTCACCAGTGGCCACAGGACTGGAAAAGGTCAGTTTTCATTACAATCCCAAAGAAAGGCAATGCCAAAAAATGTTCAAACTACTGCACAATTGCACTCATTTCACATCCATGCTCAAAAATTCTCCAAGCCAGGCTTCAGCAATACATGAACCATGAACTTCCAGGTGTTCCAGCTGGTTTTAGAAAAGGCAGAGGAACCAGAGATCAAATTGCCAACATCCACTGGGTCATGGAAAAACCAAAGGAGTTCCAGAAAAACATCTATTTTTGCTTTATTGACTATGCCAAAGCCTTTGACTGTGTGAATCACAATAAACTGTGGAAAATTCTGAAAGAGATGGGAATACCAGACCACCTATCCAGAGAAATTTCAGTTTTTACACATTTTATTGTTTTATTAAAGGAAAATGAAACTGAAGAATCAACTTAGGTAAATTTACCTAAATGAAATGTTATATATTAAACTTTATGTTCTGAGTTAAGTATTTAAAAGTACTAGGATAACAGACATAGGTACCCTATGCATGAGACTCTGACCATGGTTCAATATAACTTATTACATGCTATCTTGTTATTTCTAGGGCTTTTGTTTGGGTTACTATAATCATTGTTGTTATTGTTATTAGTATTGATAGTAGTTGTACATTGGTTTAGCTTAGGCTTCTATTAGAAAGCAGAAAATTCCAGCTAGGTTAGTCTAGCTTGTCTAAATACTGGGGGGAAGAAAAACATAAACAAAAACAAAAGCCTAGCATGGAATGAAACCTGAAAAAGTTGGCAATATTTAACTTGAATTAGAAAGACACTTGTTTCAGTACTTCATGTGATTTTCTTCATTTTGATAAGGTCCAGATTCCTTTTCTTTAACTCTCAATGCATATATGTATAATCAAGGACAGGCTGAAAAATTCAAAATTTTTTCTTTCTTTCTTTTAAAGAGAACACAAAAACTGAACAGAGGTAAGAATAAGCATCACATAAAAAAGGAATACAGTAGGAAATCCTCTTATAGGTGGATCTGTGGGGAGTTTTGGAATCTCAGAAGGCAACATAACTGGAAAAAAAAAAAAAAAAAGGAAAACCCACAGAATACATGCCTAATCGCAACTCAAAAGGCTCTAACCTAACAACCTAACACACATCCTGGCCCGCTCACAAAACAAAGGCTTGAGAGAATACCAAAGGAGAGCTAGCCTGCTGCCTAACAGCCCTTCTGCGGCTGGAGAGAGAGGGGCAGGCTTGCAACAGCTGGAGTCAGAAGGCAAGGGGCTGCTGCAATCTCAGCCCCAGAGACGGCATCTTCCACCAAAGCGTGAGCAGGTTCCCAGCTGCTAACCATGTCTTTCTGAGATCCTGGATGGTTGACAGCCACCACGCAGGTCGCAGTCTGAGATCAGCTCTCCAGAGGAGACCTAGGGCACATCTGAGATGGTGCTCTCACAGCGCACCCAGGAAAATGAGTGGCTGGGACCAAGGAGGTGGATGCATGGCTCACCTGGGACAGTGCACTCGCGAAGCACCTGGTCGCTTGAGCTCTTTGGAATTGGGAACAGCACAAAACACACACACAGACTGAGCCAGAACTCTGAGTATCTCTTGTGGAGGTACGGGTCAGCAGTGGCCTGCTGCAGGGGCAGGGGCTCCGGGTACAGTAGACCTGATATGGCACAAGCCCTCTTGGAGGTCTCCACTAACCCCATTATAGAATGGCCAGAACTTACACAGGACTGGGGAAACAGACTCTTGGAGGGCACAAATAAAACCTTGTGCACACCAGGACACAGGAGAAAGGAGCAGTGAACCCACAAGAGACTGACCCCAAAAAACCCATGAGTGTCCAGGAGTCTCCAGTGGAGGCGTGTGTCAGTGGAATCCTGCTGCAGGTCAGGGGCACTGAGTGCAGCAGTGTGTGCATGAGACCTTTTGAAGGAGGTTGCCATTAGGGGCTTCCCGGTGGCTCAGTGGGTAAAGTGTCTGCCTGGAATGCGGGAGACCCGGGTTTGATCCCTGGGTTGGGAAGATCCCCTGGAGAAAGAAATGGCAACCCACTCCAGTACTCTTGCCTGGAAAATCCCATGGACTGAGAAGCCTGGTAGGCTACAGTCCATGGGACCGCAAAGAGTTGGACACGACTGAGTGACTTCACATAGTTTGGTCTCAGGTCAAGCAACAGCGAGGGAAACAGCCCTGCCCATCAACAGATAACTGGATTAAAGATTTACTGAGCATGGCTCCACCCATCAGCAAAAAACGCTGTTTCCCCCTCAGTCAGGCTCTACCACTAGGAAGCTTCCATAAGTCTCTTATCCTTATCCATCAGAGGGAAGACAAAATGAAAACAACAATCACAGAAAACTAACCAAACTGATCACAAGGACCACAGTCTTGTTTAGCTCAGTGAAACTATGAGCACTACCATGTATGGCCACCCAACATGGACAGGTCATGGTGGAGAGTACAAACAAAACATGGTCCACTAGAGAAGGGAATGGCAAACCACTTCAGTATTCTTGCCTTGAGAACCCCACGAATAGTATGAAAAGGCAAAAAGGTATGACACTGAAAGATGAACTCCCCAGGTCGGTAGTTGCCCCATATGCTACTGTAAAAGAGTGTAGAAATAACTCCAGAAAGACAGAGCCAAAGCAAAAACAACACCCAGTTTTGGATGTGACAGGTTATGGAAATAAAGTTTGATGCTGCAAAGAACAATACTGCATAGCAACCTGGACTGTAAGGTACATTAATCAAGGCAAATTGGAGGTGGCCAAACAGGAGATGGCAAGAGTGAACATCGATATTTTAGGAATCAGTGAACTAAGATGGACTGGAATGGGTAAATTTAATTCAGATGACCAGTATATCTACTACTGTTGGCAAGAATCCCTTAGAAGAAATGGAGTAGCCATCATAGTCAACAAAAGAGTCCAAAATGCAGTACTTGGATGTACTGTATTTTTTGAGACAGATCATTCTGTCTCAAAAATTACAGAATGATCTCTGCTCATTTCCAAGGCAAAGCATTCAGTATCCCAGTAATTCAAGTCTATGCACCAACCAGTAATGCTGAAGAAACTGAAGTTGAATGGTTCTATGAAGACCTATAAGACCTTCTAAAATTAACACTGAAAAAAGATGTTCTCTTCATTATAGGGCATTGGGGAGAAAAAGTAGAAAGTCAAGAGTGATCTGGAGTAACAGGCAAATTTGGCCTTAAGAGTACAGAATGAAGCAGGGCAAAGACTAACAGATTTGCCAAGAGAATGCACTGGACATAGAAAACACACTCTTCCAACAACACAAGAGAAGACTACATGGGCACATCACCAGATGGTCAATACCAAAATCAGATTGAATATATTCTTTGCAGCCAAAGATGGAGAAGCTCTAAACAGTCAGCAAAAACAAGATCAGGAGCTGACTGAGGCTCAGATCATGAACTCCTTATAGCCAAAATCAGACTTGAAGAAACTAGGGAAAACCACTAGACCTTTCAGGTATGACCTAAGCAAATCCCTTATGATTATGCAGTGGAAGTGACAAATAGATTCCAGGGATTAGATCTGATAGAAAGAGTGTCTGAAGAACTCCAGACAGAGGATCAGGACATTGTACAGGAGGCAATGATCAAGAACATCCCCAAGAAAAAGAAATGTAAAAGGCAAAATTTCTGTCTGATGAAGAAATAGCTGGGAAAAGAAGAGAAAATAGAGGTAAGGGAGAAAAAGAAAGATATGCCCATTTGAATGCAGAGTTCCAAAGAATATCAAAGAGAGATAAGAAAGCCTTCCTCAGTGATCAATGCAAAGAAATAGAGGAAAACAACAGAGTGGAAAAGACTAGAAATCTCAAGAAAATAAGTGATATCAAAGGAACATTTCATGCAAAGATGGGCATAATAAAAGACAAAATTTGTATGGACCTAACAGAAGCAGAAGATATTAAGAAGAGGTGGCAAGAATAAACAGAACTATACAAAAGAGATCTCCATGACCAGATAACCACGATGGAGAGATCACTCACCTAGAGCCAGATGCTGGAATGCAAAGTGAAGTGGGCCTTAAGAAAGCATCACTATAAATAAAGCTGGTGGAGGTGATGGGATTCCAGTTGAGCTATTTCAAATCCTAAAAGATGATGCTGTGAAAGTGCTGCATTCAGTATGTCAGTAAGTTTGGAAAATTCAGCAATGGCCACAGGACTGGAAAAAGTGTTTTCATTCCAATCCCAAAGAAAGACAATGCCAAAGAAAGTTCAAACTATCGTACAATTGCTTTCATCTCACATGTTAGCAAAATAATGTTTAAAATTCTCCAAGCCAGGCTTTGACAGTATGTGAACTGACCATGAACTTCCAGATGTTCAAGCTGGTTTTAGAAAAGGCAGAGGAGCCAGATATCAAATTGCCAACATGCGCTGGATCATCAAAACAGCAACAGGGTTCCAGAGAAACATCCAGTTTTGCTTTATTGACTATGCCAAAGTCTTTGACTGTGTGGATCACAATAAACTGTGGAAAATTCTGAAAGAAATGGGAATACCAGACCACCTGAGCTGTCTGTTGAGAAATCTGTATGCAGGTCAATAAGCAATAGTTAAAACAGTACCTGGAACAAGAGACCAGTTTCAAATCAGAAATGGAGTACATCATAGCTGTATATTGTGTCCTTGCTTATTTAACTTATATGCAGAGTACATCATGGGAAATGCTGGGCTGCATTAAGCACAAGCTGGAATCAAGATTGTTGGCTGAAATATCAAAAACTTCACATTTGCAGATCACACCATCCTTATGGCAGAGAGCAAAGAAAAACTAAATAGTCTCTTGTTGAAAGTGAAAGAGGTGAGTGAAAATTTTTGCTTAAACTCAACATTCAGAAGACTAAGATCATGGCATTGGGTCACTTCCATTTATGGCGAATAGATGGGTAAATAATGAAAACACTGAGAGATTTTATTTTTTCACTGTAGATGGTGACTGCATCCATGAAATTAAAAGATGTTTACTCTTTGGAAGAAAAGCTATGACCAACCTAGACAGCAGATTAAAAAGCAGAGATATTACTTTGCCAACAAAGTATTGTCAAAGCTATGGTTTTTCCAATAGTTATGTATAGATGTGAGAGTTGGACTATAGAGAAAGCTGAATGCATAAGAATTGATGCTTTTGAATGTGGTGTTGGAGAAGACTCTTGAGAGTCACTTGGACTGTAAGGAGATCCAACCAGTCCATTCTAAAGGAAAACACTCCTGAATATTCATTGGAAGGACTGATACTGAAGGTGAAACGTCAATACTTTGGCCACCTGATGTGAAGAACTGACTCACTAGAACAGTCCTTGATGCTGGGAAAGATTGGAGGCAGGAAGAGTAGGGGACAATAGAGGACAAGATGGTCGGACAGAGTCCCGGACTCGATGGACATTAGTTTGGGTAGGCTTAGGGAGTTGGTGATGGTCAGGGAAGCCTGGCATGCTTCAGTCCATGGGGTCTCAAAGAGTGGGACATGACTGAGCGACTGAATGGAACTGAACGCAAAAAAGGAACATAATTTTTCTTGGGAATATAAGAGGAATAGGCAGCTTTATACTGTCACCCTGCTTGTTTAACTTCTAAGCAGAGCACATCATGTGAATTGCTGGGCTGAATGAACCACAAGCTGGAAGCTCTTGAGAGAAATATAAAAAACCTAGGATATGCAAATGACACCACTGAATGACAGTGAAGAGGAACTAAAGAGCCTCTTTTTGAAGGTGAAAGAGGAGAGTGATAACGCTGGCTTAAAACTCAACATTCACAAAACTAAGATCACGGCATCTAGTCCCATCACTTCATAGCAAATCAAAGGGGAAAAAGTGGAGAAAATAACAGATTTTCTTTTCTTGGGCTCCCAAATCACTGAGGACTCTGACTGCAGTCATTAAATTAAACTATGCTTGCTCCTTGAAAGGAAAACTATGACATACCTAGATAGTGTATTAAAAAGTGGAGACATCGCTTGCTGACAAAGGTCCATATAGTCAAAGCTATGGTTTTTCCAGTAGTCATGTATGGATGTGAGAATTGGACCATAAAGAAGGCTGAAATGAAAGTGGCCCAACTGTGTCGGACTCTTTGTGACCCCATGGACTGTAGCCCCCCAGACTCCTCTGTGGAATTCTCTAGGCAAGAATACTGAAGTGGGTTGCCATTTCCTTCTCCAGGGGATCTTCCCAACCCAGGGACTGATCCCAAGTCTCTCATGTCTCCTGCATTGGCAGGCAGGTTCTTTACCCTAATGCCACCTGGGAAGCCCGTGCTGAAGTCCATAGGGTCTCAAATAGTCAGACACGACTTAGTGACTGAAAAACAACAGCAGTAATGGAGAGGTAGTATATTATCAATATTGTAACTTATTCCAAATGAATGAAGAGAAGAGAGAAGAAGAGAAATAAGAACATAAATATCTGCATATGGTCTACTATAGAGAGGAATATATTACTTCAAATCTGTTTATTCTTTGAATATGTTATGAAGTATATAATGAAAAGTCTCCCTTCCTAACAGCCAGCCAGCCAATCAGTTTCCCTACATGATGTCCCGGCAAGGTTTTCAGCTTTTAGAAGATCTCTACATCTGTACAAAGATAAACACATATATTATATTTTAATTTTCTTATAGAAAAGATAGTGTATTCAACACAATATAGTATGTTTTACAATTTATATCATATCTTATAAATCACTCTGTATCAATACAGAAATATGATTTTTAATTTTAAATGATTTCATTATATG
>SJYC01142855.1:0-26854 GCA_006408675.1 Madoqua kirkii
CTGTGTACTTAGATAATTTTATTCATCTTCCTTTCTAAATTTTTAAAGTTTTTATAATATATATGTATGGTGTATTATAGAATTTTAAATATTCAGTGAAATATATTTTGTATTAAAAACTTTAATACTATAAATTACAAAAAGTTTTTCTAGACATGTTTGAAGGTCACTGGTACTTTTTATCTGCACTTCTATTCTTTTTGATATTGCACAATAGAGACTAATGAAGGAAAATGATTCCCTTTACCACAAATTTTAGTTACAGTTAAAATGAGTGTTTAATAATGTGTATAGAATGTCTCTCCCATAGACCACATGCCAAGGTCACTCAAAGTGTTTTTATTTCTGTGAAAGAATTCTACTCTAGATATCATTGGAAAAAAAATTAGAAAAAACGCAGAAAACTATTTTTACCTTTGATCTAGTGGCTCAGACAGTAAAGCATCTGTCTGTAATGCAGGAGACTCAGGTTCGATCCCT
Organism: Madoqua kirkii; assembly: GCA_006408675.1. Lineage (NCBI taxonomy): Eukaryota > Metazoa > Chordata > Mammalia > Artiodactyla > Bovidae > Madoqua > Madoqua kirkii. Next base: position 481 of record SJYC01142855.1, read on the forward strand.
GGGTTGGGAAGATCCCCTGGAGAAGGAAATGGCAGCCCACTCCACGGCCTGGTAGCCTGGTAGGCTACTGTCCATGGGTTTGCAAAGAGTTGAATACAATTAAGCAACTTCACTTTCACTTTCACTTTGATCTATCAGCACTGAGTTTCTCAAATATTAAATAAGTTTCAGGAGTTATGTTATAGTTACTGAAAAATATCAGGCAATTTGATTTCCAGAAGTCTGGAGTGATCAACAGGGAGCTTTGATGCATTTTTACATGTGCTTAGTCCTTCAGTCATGTCAGAATCTTTGAGACCTCATGGACTGTAGCCCACCAGGCTCCTCTGTTCGTGGATATTCTCCAGGCAGATTACTGGAGTGGGTTGCCATCTCCTTCTACAGGGGATCTTTCTAACCCAGGGATGGAATCCAGGTCTCCCACATTACAGGTGGCTTCTTTACCATATGAGCCACCGGGCAGCCCATAAGGCACTGTGATACAAACACACATAACTATAACTATATATATATACACACACATGTGTGTAAAATGCACATATATGTATATATATGTAAATCCACACATATACTTGTGCCTTGAGAACCCCATGAACAGTATGAAAAGGCAAAAAGACATGACACTGAAAGATGAACTGCCCAGGTCAGTAGGTGTCCAAAATGCTACTGGAGATCAGTGGAGAAATAACTCCAGAAAGAAGACAGAGCCAAAGCAAAATCAACACCCAGTTGTCATGCGACTGGTGAGAAAAGTAAGGTCCAGCGCTTTAAAGAGCAATATTACATAGGAACCTGTAATGTTAGGTCCATGAAGGCAAATTAGAAGTGGTCAAAAAAAAGATGGTAAGCGTAAATGTCAACATTTTAGGAAACAGCACACTAAAATGGACTGTGGGTGAATTTAACTCAGATGACCATTATATCCACTACTGTGCACAAGAATCTCTTAGAAGAAGTGGGATAGACATCACAGTCAAAAAAAGAGTCTGAAATGCAGTACTTGGATGGAGGCTCATAAATGACAGAATGATCTCTGTTTGTTTCCAAGGCAAACCATTCAATATCTCAGTAATCCAAGTCTATGCCCTGACCAGGAATGCTGAAGAAGCTGGAGTTGAATGTTTCCATGAAGACCTACAAGACCTTTTAGAACCAACATCCAAAAAAGATACCCTTTTCATTATAGGGGACTGGAATGCAAAAGTAGGAATTAAAGAAACAACTGGAGTAACGGGCAAATCTGGCCTTGGAGTACGGAATGAAGCAGGGCAAAGGCTAATAGAGTTTTGACAAGAGAACAAACTGGTCATAGCAAATAGAAGCTGGAGTTGAATGTTTCCATGAAGACCTACAAGACCTTTTAGAACCAACATCCAAAAAAGATACCCTTTTCATTATAGGGGACTGGAATGCAAAAGTAGGAATTAAAGAAACAACTGGAGTAACGGGCAAATCTGGCCTTGGAGTACGGAATGAAGCAGGGCAAAGGCTAATAGAGTTTTGACAAGAGAACAAACTGGTCATAGCAAACACCCTCTTCCAACAACACAAGAGAAGATTCTTTCCCTGGACATCAAGATGGCCAACACTGAAATCAGATTGATTCTATTCTTTCCAGCCAAAGATGGACAAGCTCTATACAGTCAGCGAAAAACAAGACTGGGAGCTGACTGTGGCTCAGATCATGAACTCCTTATTGCCAGATTCAGATTTAAACTGAAGAATGTAAGGAAAACCACTAGACCATTTAGATATGACCTAAATCATATACCTTACAATTATACAGTGGAAGTGAGAGATAGATTTAAGGAACTAGATCTGATAGAGAGAATGCCTGATGAACTATGGACAGAGGTTTGGGACACTGTACAGGAGACAGGGATCAAGGCCATCCCAAAGAAAAAGAAACAAAAAGGCAAAATGGTTGTCTGAGGAGGCCTTACAAATAGTTGTGAAAACAAGAGAAGCGAAAAACAAAGGAGAAAAGGAAAGATATACCCATTTGAACACAGAGTGCCCAAGAATAGAAAGGAGAGATAAGAAAGCCTTTCTCAGTGGTCAGTGCCAAGAAATGGAGGATAACAATAGAATGAGAAAGACTAGAGATCTCTTCAAGAAAATTAGCGATACGAAGGGAACTTTTCATGCAAAGATGGGCACAATAAAGGACAGAAGTGGTATGGACCTAACTGATGCAGAAGATCTTAAGAAGAGGTGCCAAGAATACACAGAAGAACTATACAAAAAAGATCTTCACAACCCAGATAATCATTGATGGTGTGGTCACACACTTAGAGCCAGACATCCTGGAATGCAAAGGCAAGTGAGCCTTAGGAAGCATCACTAAAAACAAAGCTAGTGGAGGTGATGGAATTCCACTTGAGTGCACTCATTATGCCAGCAAATTTGGAAAACTCAGCAGTGGCCACAGGACTGGAAAAGATAAGTTTTCATTCCAGTCCCAAAGCAAGGCAATGTCAAAGAATGCTCAAACTACCGCACAATTGCACTCATCTCACATACTAGTTAGTTCAGTTCAGTTCAGTTGCTCAGTCGTGTCCGACTCTGCGACCACATGAATCACAGCACACCAAGCCTCCCTGTCCATCACCAACTCCCAGAATTCACTCAGACTCACGTCCATCGAGTCAGTGATGCTATCCAGCCATCTCGTCCCCTTCTCCTCCTGCCGCCAATCCCTCCCAGCATCAGAGTCTTTTCAGTGAGTCAACTCTTTGCATCAGGTGGCTGAAGTACTGGGGTTTCAGCTTCAGCATCATTCCCTCCAAAGAAATCTCAGGGCTGATCTCCTTCAGAATGGAATGGTTGGATCTTCTTGCAGTTCAAGGGACTCTCAAGAGTCTTTTCCAACACCACAGTTCAAAAGCATCAAATCTTTGTTGCTCAGCTTTCTTCACAATCCAACTCTCACATCCATACATGACCACTGGAAAAACCATAGCCTTGACTAGAAGGACCTTAGTCAGCAAAGTAAAGTCTCTGCTTTTTAATATGCTATCTAGGTTGGTCATAACTTTTCTTCCAAGGAGTAAACGTCTTTTAATTTCATGGCTCCAGTCACCATTTGCAGTGATTTTGGAGCCCCCCAAAATAAAGTCTGAAACCATTTCCACTGTTTCCCCATCTATTTCCCATGAAGTGAAGTAATGCTCAAAATTCTCCAAGCCAGGCTTCAGCAATGCATGAACTGTGAACTTTCACATGTTCAAACTGGATTTAGAAAAGGCAGAGGAAACAGAGTTCAAATTGTCAGCATCTGCTGGATCATCAAAAAAGCAAGAGAATTCCAGAAAAGCATCTGCTTCTGCTTTATTGACTATGCCAAAGCATTGGACTCTGTGGATCACAACAAATTGTGGAAAATTCTGAAAGAAATGCTAATACCACACCACCTGACCTGCCACTGGAGAAATCTGTACACAGGTCAGGAAACAACAGTTAGAACTGGAGACAGAACAACAGGTTGGTTCCAATTCAGGAAAGGAGTACATTAAGGCGGTATATTGTCACTTTGCTTATTTAGCTTATATGCAGAGTACATTGTGAGAAATGCTGGGGTGGATGAAGCACAAGCTGGATTCAAGATTGCCAGGAGAAATATCAATAACCTCAGATATGCAGATCACATCACCCTTATAGCAGAAAGCAAAGAAGAACTAAAGAGCATCTTGATGAAAATGAGAGAGGAGAGTGAAAATTTAGCTTAAAGCTCAACATTCAGAAAACTAAGATCATGGAATCCAGTCCCATCACATCATGGCAAATAAATGGGGAAACATGACTGGCTTCTTTTGGGGGACTCCAAAATCACTGCAGATGGTGACTGCAGCCATGAAATTAAATGCACTTTCCCCATGGAAGGAAAGTTATGACCAACCTAGACAGCATATTAAAAAGCAGAGACATTATTTTGCCAACAAGTTCCGTCTAGTCAAGGCTATGGTTTTTCCAGTAGTCATGTATGGATGTGAGAATTGGACTATAAAGAAAACTGAGCACAGAAGAATTAATGTTTTTGAACTGTCATTTTGGAGAAGACTCTTGAGAATCTCTTGGACTGCAAGGAATTCCAATCAGTCCATCCTAAAGATCAGTCCTGGGTACCCATTGGAAGAAATAATGTTGAGGCTGAAACTCTAATACTTTGGCCACCTGATGCGAAGAGCTGACTCATTTGAAAAGACCCTGTTGCTTGGAAAGATTGAAGGCAGGAGAAGGGGACGACAGACGATGAAATGGTTGGATGGCATCACCGATTCAATAAACAAGAGTTTGGGTAATCTCTGAGAGTTGGTGAGGGACAGGGAGGCCTGGCATGCTGCAGTCCAAGGGGTTGCAAAGAGTCGGACATGACTTAGAGCTTGAACTAAACTCATTTCTTCCCATAGCCTAGACGAATGAGACATGTGACTGGACACAGTGCCTGAATGCTATTTCATCTCTTTTAGCAATGCATCCAGAGGCTTTGTATTGCACATGTGAAGGAGTGCGTTCATATTATAATTAATTCTGGCATGCTAAAGCTCTGAAACCATTAATCCAATAAAAAAAGAAAGACAAAAAGAATATGGAACCTCAGTATAGATATTTTCTTATATTTTTAAATGATATACGTCTACTGTTGTATTTCCAGTGATACATTATGGAACATTTCAAAGAGTAAGTAAACATGAAAAAAATAATATTTTATAATTTTTGCTCTACTATGAAAGTTTTTGGCTGTGTTCTAGGTTTTAGTTTATAAATGTCTACAACTATGCTTTATAAATAATATTAGCATACTGTATTCCTATTCCTAGGGAGTAATTTATTTTTAACAGTAATGGACACAAATCTCTCTTTCAAGTTGTCTTTCTTTCTTTGAAAATTCAAACTTTGGGGAGCAACTTCTTGTCACATTTGAGTCAATGATGTTGCTTCTAATCTGTAATATAGCTGCTGGTTTATTTGTGTTTTTCTGCTTACTTAGTATTCTTACTTGCAGTATAAGGATTATATTCTTCCTGGAGTCTTGTGTTTTTCCAGGTTCTTAATCTCATGAGGGTAAACATTAGGTATTTTGTTTCTATGAATTAACATACCTAGGACATATAAATTAAAGCACTACATTTAAAAAGGTAGAGAATATTAAGATCCTATATATTGGGTTTGGACTTTTCCCTCATGTGCAGGTAAAAATTATCATATGGACAAATTATTTTCCTTCAATTAGTGGTAGTTTAGTCGCTCAGTCATGTCCAGCTCTTGGTGAGCCTAAGGACTGCAGCATGCCAGGTTCCTCTGTCCATGGGATTTTCCAAGAAAGAATACTGGACTGGGTCTCCATTTCCTCCTCCCAGGGATCTTCCCAATCCAGGGATCGTACCCATGCCTACTGCATTGGCAGGCAGATTCTCTTACTATTGAGCCACCAGGGAAGCCCTTTTCCTATAAGTATCAGCATGTTAAATATCTCTTAAACAAATTCAATATTTATTTTAGTGAAAAAACTCAACCAATACCCTTACTCTTCCAGTATTGCACTAGAGTATGTGGAATCAACTGCAAAGACATGTGATCAAATCTTGGAAAACAATGCATGATATGTTTAACAGTTTGGATTTTAACTGGCAGTCAGTAAGAATCAATAGATTTTGTTTTTTAAAGTTACCAACATGACTTGAATCTTTTGATTGGATGGACCACTCTCAGGCATAAAGGAGGGTAAACTAAAAGAAAAGAGTAACTCGTGTGTTTCAGAATATTGCCTTTCACTCATGCTCCCCAACTACATTTGTAGGAGATTTAATTCCTAGATAGATCATATTCTCCCCTATTTAAGATCCACTTGAAGTAAAAGAGTTATGTCAGTAAACAAATTACTGAGGGACTCAGCCATGTAAACTGTGAAGAGGTGAGAGGTTGAATGCCACAGTGGTTAGACAAAAAGTTCTCAGTGCCTGGAAAATGTGTGAAATATGAAAGAGCAGATTTTGAATATAGGTTGCCCTGACTTCGCTTACTTAACAATAAAGCCCATTCTAATTGAAATCTCTAAGATATTGTCTCACCAAGTCCAGGAAGTGCTCATACTAATTGAAGCAGTATGAACATATCTTCCTGGAAAGGCTTCTCATAGGTATGATTAGAAAAAAGTTAAAAATTCATACAGTGTTGGGGATGGATTCCAGGAACTCTCTTCTTTTGGCTTTATTGATGAGGCGTGTTTCAGCTTTTTGCCTCATACAGAGATCTATTTTATAATTACTGAACCTGCTTGAAATCACAGCTTCATACATAACTAAGGCCATCAAGGGGACCAAAATTTTATTTCACAATTCTATCTTGAAAAAGAAATACAAATGGATACTGAGCTCAAAACAAAGAGCAAATAGACACTGAGCTCAAAACAAAGAAAGAGCTTAGAGAATTTTCATGTCTGATTTTGTGAATAAGCATAGGCAGTGTGGGTGAGGATTATAGCACTTCAGCATGTGTGAATTTGCCGGTAAATTTACTACTTAAAAAAAAAAATCTAAGTATATGTAGCCCAAAACAATCCTATTAACCTAGATCATTTTGTTTGCATCATAGAGTTATGTAACTCTCTCAAGAAATTTGAAAAAATTCCATAAGTTCATAAAATAGGAGTCATTATAATTTTAAAATAGTCTCTCTATAGACATAAATGTCTATAGAACTAATTTTACACTTATCAGACCTAACAATTGAAACCACAGTGTTAAAGCTGGGAACAAAAGGTAAATAAATAACAACTGTAAAATAACAAAAGCAAATATTTTAATAAAAAGGCTATGACAACTTACAACTTGATGCCTTCTCTGTGCCTGTGCAGACTTTACTATGTCTCAGGAAGCTTACTTTCTGTCCATGAGTTTAGGAGCTGAAAGGAGCTTTATAAGCAGTTGGAGAAGACGATTGACTACTATAAGGAAGGGCTTTAAGGGAAGGCAATGGCACCCCACTCCAGCACTCTTGCCTGGAAAACCCCACGGCAGAGGAGCCTGGTGGGCTGCAGTCCATGGGGTCGCTCAGAGTTGGACACGACTGAGCGACTTCATTTTCACTTTTCACTTTCATGCATTGGAGAAGGAAATGGAAACCCACTCCAGTGTTCTTGCCTAGAGAATCCCAGGGATGGGGGAGCCTGGTGGGCTGCCATCTATGGGGTCGCACAGAGTCAGACACGACTGAAGCGACTTAACAGCAACAGCAGCGATCTGTCCTTGCTAGGGTCACCAATGTCACCTTTATGACATTGAGCATTTGAGCGAATTCTTGGGAGAATTTGGCATTTTTGATGATTCCTCTAATCACAGAATTCTCTCCTCTTGATATCTTTGATAAACTCCCCCACTTTTTGACCAATGCTATAACCCTTCTATTTCTTTTACACTCATAACTTCCTGTCTGGACTGTAAATGTCAATTTCCTTAAAATTAGAAGCCTTGCCATTTTTGTACCTTTTGAACTCTGTAATTTTTTGTGAAAATCCTTCTACATATACTACTACCAGATTATGCCTATAAGTATACATTCTTATTCTCACTTATGTTTTTATGCTGTATACTGTTTTTTCAATATGAAATACTGTTTTTACTTCTTTCCCACCTTTCTTAGTTGCTTAGAATAGACAACATTTATCTTTTGTTGATAAATTAATGTATAGAGTTACCAATAATTTTTCATAAATTTAAAACTGTAAAGTGGCCTTGAGGATGTACTTGTCAGTAGCTATGCCATGTCACACTGTGCTAATCAGGCCAGGCAATGGTGCAACATTCCAATGATCCATTGGGCATAGATATTTTCTAGTTATATAACCCTATTCTAACATAACAGACATCTGAGTCCGAGTTTAATTTGAAAATTCAAACTTTGGGGAGCAACTTTTGTCACATTTGAGTCAATGATGTTGCTTCTAATCTGTAATATAGCTGCTGGTTTATTTGTGTTTTTCTGCTTACTTAGTATTCTTACTTGCAGTATAAGGATTATATTCTTCCTGGAGTCTTGTGTTTTTCCAGGTTCTTAATCTCATGAGGGTAAACATTAGGTATTTTGTTTCTATGAATTAACATACCTAGGACATATAAATTAAAGCACTACATTTAAAAAGGTAGAGAATATTAAGATCCTATATATTGGGTTTGGACTTTTCCCTCATGTGCAGGTAAAAATTATCATATGGACAAATTATTTTCCTTCAATTAGTGGTAGTTTAGTCGCTCAGTCATGTCCAGCTCTTGGTGAGCCTAAGGACTGCAGCATGCCAGGTTCCTCTGTCCATGGGATTTTCCAAGAAAGAATACTGGACTGGGTCTCCATTTCCTCCTCCCAGGGATCTTCCCAATCCAGGGATCGTACCCATGCCTACTGCATTGGCAGGCAGATTCTCTTACTATTGAGCCACCAGGGAAGCCCTTTTCCTATAAGTATCAGCATGTTAAATATCTCTTAAACAAATTCAATATTTATTTTAGTGAAAAAACTCAACCAATACCCTTACTCTTCCAGTATTGCACTAGAGTATGTGGAATCAACTGCAAAGACATGTGATCAAATCTTGGAAAACAATGCATGATATGTTTAACAGTTTGGATTTTAACTGGCAGTCAGTAAGAATCAATAGATTTTGTTTTTTAAAGTTACCAACATGACTTGAATCTTTTGATTGGATGGACCACTCTCAGGCATGAAGGAGGGTAAACTAAAAGAAAAGAGTAATTCGTGTGTTTCAGAATATTGCCTTTCACTCATGCTCCCCAACTACATTTGTAGGAGATTTAATTCCTAGATAGATCATATTCTCCCCTATTTAAGATCCACTTGAAGTAAAAGAGTTATGTCAGTAAACAAATTACTGAGGGACTCAGCCATGTAAACTGTGAAGAGGTGAGAGGTTGAATGCCACGTGGTTAGACAAAAAGTTCTCAGTGCCTGGAAAATGTGTGAAATATGAAAGAGCAGATTTTGAATATAGGTTGCCCTGACTTCGCTTACTTAACAATAAAGCCCATTCTAATTGAAATCTCTAAGATATTGTCTCACCAAGTCCAGGAAGTGCTCATACTAATTGAAGCAGTATGAACATATCTTCCTGGAAAGGCTTCTCATAGGTATGATTAGAAAAAAGTTAAAAATTCATACAGTGTTGGGGATGGATTCCAGGAACTCTCTTCTTTTGGCTTTATTGATGAGGCGTGTTTCAGCTTTTTGCCTCATACAGAGATCTATTTTATAATTACTGAACCTGCTTGAAATCACAGCTTCATACATAACTAAGGCCATCAAGGGGACCAAAATTTTATTTCACAATTCTATCTTGAAAAAGAAATACAAATGGATACTGAGCTCAAAACAAAGAGCAAATAGAGACTGAGCTCAAAACAAAGAAAGAGCTTAGAGAATTTTCATGTCTGATTTTGTGAATAAGCATAGGCAGTGTGGGTGAGGATTATAGCACTTCAGCATGTGTGAATTTGCCGGTAAATTTACTACTTAAAAAAAAAATCTAAGTTATGTAGCCCAAAACAATCCTATTAACCTAGATCATTTTGTTTGCATCATAGAGTTATGTAACTCTCTCAAGAAATTTGAAAAAATTCCATAAGTTCATAAAATAGGAGTCATTATAATTTTAAAATAGTCTCTCTATAGACATAAATGTCTATAGAACTAATTTTACACTTATCAGACCTAACAATTGAAACCACAGTGTTAAAGCTGGGAACAAAAGGTAAATAAATAACAACTGTAAAAGAACAAAAGCAAATATTTTAATAAAAAGGCTATGACAACTTACAACTTGATGCCTTCTCTGTGCCTGTGCAGACTTTACTATGTCTCAGGAAGCTTACTTTCTGTCCATGAGTTTAGGAGCTGAAAGGAGCTTTATAAGCAGTTGGAGAAGACGATTGACTACTATAAGGAAGGACTTTAAGGGAAGGCAATGGCACCCCACTCCAGCACTCTTGCCTGGAAAACCCCACGGCAGAGGAGCCTGGTGGGCTGCAGTCCATGGGGTCGCTCAGAGTTGGACACGACTGAGCGACTTCATTTTCACTTTTCACTTTCATGCATTGGAGAAGGAAATGGAAACCCACTCCAGTGTTCTTGCCTAGAGAATCCCAGGGATGGGGGAGCCTGGTGGGCTGCCATCTATGGGGTCGCACAGAGTCAGACACGACTGAAGCGACTTAACAGCAACAGCAGCGATCTGTCCTTGCTAGGGTCACCAATGTCACTTTTATGACATTGAGCATTTGAGCGAATTCTTGGGAGAATTTGGCATTTTTGATGATTCCTCTAATCATAGAATTCTCTCCTCTTGATATCTTTGATAAACTCCCCCACTTTTTGACCAATGCTATAACCCTTCTATTTCTTTTACACTCATAACTTCCTGTCTGGACTGTAAATGTCACTTTCCTTAAAATTAGAAGCCTTGCCATTTTTGTACCTTTTGAACTCTGTAATTTTTTGTGAAAATCCTTCTACATATACTACTACCAGATTATGCCTATAAGTATACATTCTTATTCTCACTTATGTTTTTATGCTGTATACTGTTTTTTCAATATGAAATACTGTTTTTACTTCTTTCCCCCTTTCTTAGTTGCTTAGAATAGACAACATTTATCTTTTGTTGATAAATTAATGTATAGAGTTACCAATAATTTTTCATAAATTTAAAACTGTAAAGTGGCCTTGAGGATGTACTTGTCAGTAGCTATGCCATGTCACACTGTGCTAATCAGGCCAGGCAATGGTGCAACATTCCAATGATCCATTGGGCATAGATATTTTCTAGTTATATAACCCTATTCTAACATAACAGACATCTGAGTCCGAGTTTAAATGACAAAGCTTAGGCCGTACATTGCATAATAATGTTAAGAATGGAGAGAAGAATCATGTTTCTACAGTCATATACCAACTATCACTCAGCAACTAGCTGACAGCAAAACTGGCACAACATTAAAAGTGTAAGATGGTCACAGCAATCTGCTTGAGTTACCTTTTATAAATTGTTCCTTTCTGTTGTCAATTCCCAGTCACTGATCTCTGTGAATAATGCAAAAGAAACTGTTGAGTACAGTGGCTGAAGCAAAAACCTTACAGCTTTCTTCATAAAGAAATGAATTTAGTTCTTATGGAAAGTGGTTAGTGATAACCGAGGTGTAGTCATCATCACAGGAAAGGTATTTGTTCAATAATTTCTTGTCCTAACTATACTCTCACTCTTCTTCCCTATTCTGTTAAATATTCAAGTTTTTAAATATACATGAACATATTTAAATATTGTTTAAGGACAAATTATTTTATTTGGTGATAATCAAGACATTATTAGATCATGACTTTATATTCACAGTTTCAAGCTGGAAATAATAGAGTAATAATGATTAACATTCATTAATCATTCATTCATTACGGATTCAGACAAGGAGAGCTTTTGCTGAGTGACTCATAAAGGATGCTAGTCACATTAATTTTACTACATTTGGGATGCCACCAAAGCAGAAGGGCTGGTAAAACATTTTGTGGACTGGTAAATAGTTTTCATCTATTTGCATGGTTGACTGATGCTGTTTACTAAATTTGTTTTAAAGAGCCCCATGCCAAAGGCAGTAAAATGTAATATGGGAGAATAATAAGCTATTAAAGCAAATTACTGCCAAGCAAGCCAATTATATTTACACTTTAATACATTTTATGCAATGGATTTGTATCTATATCACATCATTATAGGTTAATCAAATGTAGGCTAAATGCTTAAGAAAATAAAGAATTAATAAATTACATTCAACTTGTGTGAAAATATGATTGAACTGACAAAAAGACATTTTCATGAATACGATATATAATCATAACAATCTATATTTTTTGGACAATGTAAAATATTATCCCTTTTAAAACAATATATAAAAATAGTATGTAAATATTTTGTCTTAATGTGCATTTTTCATATACCATATGATACTGATTTTTACAGTTTACTGAAAATTTTATAACTCAAGTGGAAACAGACTCAAAAAATTTATGATTTTTTATTTCATAATGATATCTTAAGATATGTATCTTTTTATCTTTCAATTTAACTATCTACCTATCAACCTATCTACTTCTCTATCTACCTACAGATGCTTAGGAACTATATTTTATGCTCAGTTCAGTTCAGTCGCTCAGTTCAGTGTCCAACTCTTTGAGACCCCATGGACTGCAGCATGCCAGGCCTTCCTGTCCATCACCACCTCCAGGAGTTTACTCAAAGTCATATCGTTGAGTCAGTGATGCCATCCAGCCATCTAATCCTCAGTTACCCTCTCTTTCTCCTGACTTTAATCTTTCCCAGCATCAGGGTCTTTTCAAATGAGTCAGTTTCTTGCATCAGGTGGCCAAAGTATTGGAGTTTCAGCATCAGTCCTTCCAGTGAATATTCAGGACTGATTTCTTTTAGGATGGACTGGTTGAGTCTCCTTGCAGTCCAAGGAATTCTCAAGAGTCTTCTCCACCACCACAGTTCAAAAGCATCAATTCTTCAGCACTCAACTTTCTTTATAGGCCAACTTTCACATCCATACATGACTCCTGGAAAAACCATAGCTTTGACTAGATGGACGTTTGTTGGCAAAGTAATGTCTCTCCTTTTAATTATGCTGTCTAGGTTGGTCATAGCTTTCCTTCCAAGGAGTAAGTGTCTTTTAATTTCATGGCTGCAATCACCATCTGCAGTGATTTTGGAGCCTCCCAAAATAAAATCAGCCACTGTTTCCCCATTTATTTCCCATGAAGTAATGGGACCAGAGGCCATGATCTTAGTTTTCTGAATGTTGAGCTTTAAGTCAACTTTTTCACTCTCTTTTTTCACTTTCATCAATGTGCTATTTAGTTCTTCGCTTTCTGCTATAAGGGTGGTGTCATCTGCATATCTGAAGTTATTGATATTTCTCCTGGCAATCTTGAGTCCAGCCTGGCTTCATCCAGCCCAGCATTTCTCATCACGCACTCTGTATATAAGTTAAATAAGCACGGTCACAATATTCAGCTTTGATGTACTCCTTTCCTGATGAGGAATCAGTCTGTTGTTCCATGTCCAGTTCTAACTGTTGCTTCCTGGCCTGCAAACAGATTTCTCAAGAGGCAGGTCAAGTGGCCTGGTATTTCCATCTCTTTCAGAATTTTCCATAGTTTATTGTGATTCACACAGTCAAAGGCTTTAGTATAGTCAGTAAAGCAGAAGTAGATGCTTTTCTGGAAGTCTCCTTTTTCGATGATCCAGCAGATGTTGGCAGTATGATTTCTAGTTCCTCTGCCTTTTATAAATTCAGCTTAAACATCTGGAATTTCACAGTTTATGTACTGTTGAAGCCTGGCTTGGAGAATTTTGAGCATTACTGTATTAGCATGTGAGATAAGGGCAATTTTATGCTCACAAATATTAAAATAATGTATTGCAGTGTAGTAATGAGTGAAATTAACATCTTACACATACTATTTAATAGCATGTCATTACACTGTGTATTAATGTAGGTTTGTTCCTGAGGTCAGAAAGATCCCCTAGAGAAGGAAATGGCAACCCACTCCAGTGTTTTTGCCTGGAAAAATCCCATGGACTGAGAAGCCTGGAAGGTGATAGTCCATGGAACTGCAAAGTCCTTTTGCATTACATTTACATTAGAATTCACTCTTGATAATATATTTTCTAAAGTTTTTTTTTTTTTAATGTGTAAGGACATGTATCTATCATTATAATATTTTACCAAATAATTTTACTGGCCTAAAAATGTGTGTTTTGCCATTCAGTACTCCCCACAAAACTGTGCAACCACCGATATTTTTATTCCCTCCATAGTTTTAACTTTTCCATATGGTCATACGGTTGAATTCTATGTTAGGTAGCCTTTTCAGATTGACCTTTGCTCACTGATTAATGCACAATTAAGGTTTCTCAGTGTCAGTCCCTGTCTTGCAAGCGTAGTTCGTTTCAGTGTTAGATAACAGTCTGTTGTCTGCATGTTCCAGTTTATTCATCCATTCATCTCCTGAAGGACATCTCAGTTGCTTCCAAATTTTGGCCATTATGAATGAAACATTATAAATACCCATGTGCACATTTCTGTGTAGATATAAGTTTTCTAATCTTTGGGGTAAAAAACAAGGAGCACAACTGTAGAACTGTATGATAACAGTATGCTGAGTTTTGTAAGAAAACACTAAACTGTCTCCAAGATTGTACCATTTTGCATTCTCACCCATAGTGTTTGAGAGCTCCTGTTGATCCACATCCTCCTGAGTGCTTGGTGTTGTCACTGTTCTGGGTTTTGACCACTCTACTAGCTGCTTAGTGAAATCTCACTATTATTTGAACTCAAATCTCCCCTGATGGCATATGATGTGGAGCATCTTTTAAGACGCTTATTTGCCATCTATTTTTCTTCTTCGGTGAGATCTTTATAAGTACTCTTTGCATTTTCAGATGTAAGTTTTTTAAGCTAAGGTATTCATTTTTAAATTTAAATGGCAAGAATATGAAATATTTTATATATTATATAAGGTTCTGCATATCTTACTTTGACAGGTTAAGTGCCATTTAGTTTTGTAGATCTATTTTCTTTCTCTCCCTCAATAATGTAAAGAGTCATTTTGCTTAACTAATTGGTTTTACTAGTTTAAAACTCTGTAGAATCTTTCATTATAGTCATAGTTCATTTACTTTAAGCTTTAGATTCAGGTATTTATTATTAACATATTACATATCATGAAATGACCAGGTTAAATACTCATAGTAAACAGATATGAAAACATCAAACAAAAGCAACATTGTTTCAGAGAGAGATTCATTGGGGAACATCTGCCTCTCCTTAGTTACATAGTCAGGTAAATGGAGCCATATGTATTAAGTGATCCTTTCTGAGTATATCTGCATTAATCCTCTGATCATTTCTGAAGTACTAGCTTCTCTGCAATCTGATATGACATATATTATATAAAAAAAGAGGATTCCTATATTTTAAAAATCAATTTACTTTTTTTTTTTTTTAATTCATGTACTCTTGTCTGGAGAATCCCATGGACAGAAGAGCCCGGTGGGCTAGCACGCTACAGTCTGTAGAGTCACAAAGAGTCGGACACAGATGAACAGCTGAGCACTCACATACAACTCTTCAAGACTGAACCAGGAAGAAGCAGAAAATATGAACAAACCAATGACAAGCACTGAAATTGAAGCTGTGATTAAAAAATCTTCCAACGAACAAAAGTCCAGGACAAGTTTTCTTCACAAGTGAATTTTAACAAACATCTAGAGAGGAGTTAACATCTATCCTTCTGAAACTCTTTCAAAATATTGCACAGGGAAGGACACTCTTAAACTCATCCTATTTATATGAAAGTACCATCACTCTCATATCAAAATCGACAATGATATCACAAAAAATAAAATTACAAGCCAATATCACTGTTGAATATTGACATGAAAATTCCCAACAGAATAATAGCAAACATAACCCAAAAACACATTAAAAGGATCATATACCATGATCGAGTGGGTTTTATCCCAGGGATACAAAGATTCTTCACCATATGCAAATCAATCAATGTGATAAACCATATTAACAAACTGAAACCCTATAGTCGTCTCAATAGATACAGATAAATATTTTAAAAAATTTGTCAATACCCATTTATGATAAAAAAAAAACTTTATAGAAAGTGGGCATAGAGGCAACATATCTCAACATAATAAAGGTCATACACAACAAACCCACATCAAACATTATTCTCCATACTGAAAAACTGAAAGCATATTCTCTAAGATCAGAAACAAGAAAAGGGTGCCCACCCTCATCATTATTACTCAACATAGTTCTGCAAGTCCTAGACATGGCAATCAGAGAAGAAAGAAAAGAAGAAAATGAATCCATATTGGAAAAGAAGAAGTAAAACAGTAAATCATCACTGTTTGCAGATGATTTGATGCTTTACATAGAAAACCCTAGTGATGTTACCAGAAATACTACAGTTTGCCAATGAAATTGGTAAAATTACAGGATAGATGTTAATACACAGAAATCTCGTGCATTTCTATATGCTAAGAAATAATGAAAGATCGGAATGCAAATAAAAAACATCTCATTTACCATTGTATCAAAGAAAATAAAATACTTAGGAATAAACCCACAAAAGAGACAAAAGAGCTATACTCAGAAATTTACCCACAATAAATGAATGCATACGCCTACACAAAAACATGAATGTAAATGTTTACATGTATTTTATTTCAATTACCCCCAAATCGGTACCAACAAAAATATTCACCAGGAGGTGGATGAATATCTATGTGATGAAATTAAAATTTTAAACAATGGAGTAACTTACTGATAAACATGAGAGCATGGATAAATCAAAATAAGTATGTTGAATTATAGGACCCAAAACTACAGGAACTACAGGTACTTACTACATGTCCCCTTGTATAACAAATTCTAGAATATGCACGCTAATCTATATTAAACAAAAAGCAGATGAATGTGGTGGTTAGATTAGAGAAGAACAATAGGAAACAAAAGGAAACACTTGGTGTGATACATATTTTCATTACCTTGATTATCTTACTGGTTTCATAGCTATATACATATATGTGTATCTGGGCTTCTGAGGTAGCTCAGTGGTAAAGAATTTGTCTGCCAATGCAGAAGACACAGGTTTGACTCCTGGGTCATCAAGATCCCCTGGAGAAGGAAATGGAAACTCACTCCATTCCAGTATTCTTGCCTGAGAAATCCTATAGATAGAAAAGCCTGGGTGAGTGGGTGGGTGTGTGGGTGTGGGTACGGGTGTGGGTATGTGTGACAAATCAAATACTTGATGAAAATATATTTAAATTCATAAGAGCAGTGGTGTTCATATGATCTAGATTTGAACATAGAACATATAATGAAAAAATATTTTAATACTATATATATATTATATATAGCATATACTATGTACTATACTATATATATACCATATATATATACTTATGGGTCACATTACATGTATTTTGGTAATACATACAGGACTTCCTAAACAACTGGGTAAATATATTTTAGGGTTAAAATATTTTCATTTGAATATCTTACAGTCATTTTTAATTTAACATTTCTAAAACTGATTTTCAAATTCCCTCTATCTGCTACTATTGTGCTTCACGGTTCATTTAAGAGGCATTGCAATTTTATCAGCTACACAAACCAGAAGGGAGAAGGAAATGGCCACCACTCCAGTATTCTTGCCTGGAGAATATCATGGACAGAGGAGACTGGCAAGCAACAGTCCATGGGGGTCACACAGAGTCAGACACGACTGAAACGACTTGGCACACAAACCAGAAGACTATTTTTCTCCCATCTCTCTATATCCTAACCAACATCTTGACTCAATGTTATTTCTAAAATTTCTTTATTCTATATCTCTCATTTGTATGTTATGACCCTGCCTTCTTAACATTGCTTCCTAATGCCAGGCAGATAATGAAAACATTATATAAATTACTTTATGACATTTACTTGCCTCTGTATCCTCATCTCAAACTACTGCATTCTCCATCTACATTTTGACTCCATGTCAGCAATGCACTGAACTTGCTTTCTTTTTAAAAGTAGATTATGTTCTTTGCGGTGCTCGTAGGTATGTTCTTTCACCTAAAAGGCTAATTATCAATTTTCCTGGTATGCTAATTATAAATGTTTCAGTTTCAAAAAGATTTTCAGAGTGAAGCTTTCCTTAAAAATTAGACTAGATTGAGACACACTTGTTAACTCTCTCATAGAATAATTTGGACTCTTATTAACATGTGTATATCAGTTATTTATATTATTATTATAAATAATGCCACGAAGACTGAGACTCCCAAGGACAAGTACTGTGTCTGTTGTATCCTCCTACGAGACTAAATATTAACTGATTGAATGCATATATACTTAATAAATCTCCAGCATCATACAGATGAAAAAACTGAGGTCTCAGTTCAGTTCAGTTCAGTCACTCAGTCATGTTCCACTCTTTGCAACCCCATGGTCTGCAGCCTACCAGGCCTCCTGGTCTGTCACCAACTCTTAGTTTACTCAAACTCATGTCCATTGAGTCAGTGATGCCATCCAGCTGATGCTCCTCCTCTGTGTCACCTTCTCCTCCCACCTTCAAACTTTCCCAGCATCAAGACCTTTTCAAATGAGTTCTGGCTTTGTCTATGATCCAGTGGATATTGGCAACTTGATCTCTGGTTCCTTTGCCTTTTCTGAACCCAGCTTATACATCTGGAAATTCTTGGTTCACATACTGTTGAATCCTAGCTTGACGGATTTTGAGTATAACCTTACTAGCATGCAGAATGAGCAGAACTGTACAGTAGTTTGTACATTTTTTGGCATTCCCTTCTTTAGGGTTGAAATGAAAACTGAACTTTTCCATTCCCATCCATTTTCGTTCACTGATTCCTAAGATGTCAGTGTTCACTCTTGTCATCTCCTGCTTGACCATGTTCAATTTATCTTAATTTATGGACCTAGCATTCCAGGCTTCTATGCCATGTTATTCTTTACAGTATTGGACTTTAACCAACAGGTACATCCACGACTAAGTGTCATTTCTGCTTTGGCCCAGCTGCTTCATTCTCTCTGGAGCTATTAGTAATTGCCCTTCTCTCTTTCCCAGTAGCATATTGGACATTTTCAGGCCTGAGGGGCTCATCTTCCAGCATCATATCTTTTTGCCTTTTTATACTGTTCGTGGGGTTCTTTTAGCAAGAATACTGAAGTGCTTTTCCATTTCCTCCTCTAGTGGACCACGTTTTGCCAGAACTCTTCACTATGACCCATCCGTCTTGGGTGGCCCAGCACAACATGGCTCATAGCTTCACTGAGTTACACAAGTCCCTTTGCCATGACATTCATATCTTTTTGCCTTTTTATACTGTTCGTGGGGTTCTTTTAGCAAGAATACTGAAGTGCTTTTCCATTTCCTCCTCTAGTGGACCACGTTTTGCCAGAACTCTTCACTATGACCCATCCGTCTTGGGTGGCCCAGCACAACATGGCTCATAGCTTCACTGAGTTACACAAGTCCCTTTGCCATGACAAGGCTGTGATACAAAAAGGGATTATGTTTAAAACCATAAAATTGAAAGAAAATAAATTTTTTTAGAATATATATTATGTAACAGTAATAATGATTATTTATTTTTCTGGGCTACAAAATCACTGCAGATGGTGATTGCAGCCATGAAATTAAAAGTGGATCAGATGGCTGGATGGCATCACGGACTCGATGAACATGAGTCTGAGTGAACTCCATTTGATGGTGATGGACAGGGAGGCCTGGCGTGCTGCAGTTCATGGGGTCTTGAAGAGTCGGACACGACTGAACTGAACTGAATTGAGCTTATGGCAGAAAATGAAGAAGAACAAAAGAGTCTTGATGAAAGTCAAAGAAAAATGTGAAAAAGTTGATTTAAAGCTCAACATTCAGGAAACTAAAATCATGACATCCGTTCCCATCACTTCATGGCAAATAAATGGAGAAACTCTGGCAGAGTTTATTTGGGGGTGGTCTCCAAAATCACTGCAGATGGTGATTGCAGCCATTAAATTAAAAGAAACTTGTTCCTTGGAAGTAAAGTTGTGACCAACTTAGAAACATATTAAAGAGCTAGGACATTACTTTGCCAACAAAGATCCATCTAGTCAAAGATATGGTTTTTCCAATAGTCACCTATCGATGTGAGAGTTGAACCATAAAGAAAGCTGAGTGTGGGAAGAACTGATGCTTTTGAACTGTGATGTTGGAGAAGACTCTTGCAAGTCCCTTGAACTGCAAGGAGATCCAACCAGTCCATCCTAAAGGAGATTGGTCCTGAATATTTGTTGGAAGGACTGATGTTGCAGCTGAAACTCCAATACTTTGGCCACCTTATGCAATGAGTTGACTCATTGGAAAAGACCCTGATGCTAGGAAAGATTGAAGGCAGGAGGAGAAAGGGATGCCAGAGTATGAGGTGGTTGGATGGCATCACTGAGTCAATGGACATGAGTTTGAGTAGACTTTGGAAGTTCGTGATGGACAGGGAGGCCTAGCATGCTGTCGTCCATGGGTCACAAAGAGTCTGACATGACTGAGTAACTGAACTGAACTGATGAGGGGAAGGGATGGGAGGTTACTTTGGAGTTATAAGGGTTTGGTTTGGAACCAGAGCTTTGCCATCCACCAGCTCTGCTTACTTGAACAGTTAGCTGAAGCTTTCCTATTCTATCCTCAGCTGTAAAATGGGATATTATGTCTGACCTTTTACTATGCTATGGACTGTAACCCACAAGGCTCCTCTGACCATGGGATTCTCCAGGCAAGAGCATTGCTGGGATATTTTGAAGGAGGTCGCCATTACCTCTACCATAGTTTGGCCCCAGGTAAATAGCAGGAAAAATTCATCAGTGGCCACAGGACTGGAAAAGGTCAGTTTTCATTCCAATCCCTAAGAAAGTTAATGCCAAAGAATGTTCACACCACTGCACAGTTGCACTCATCTTACACGCTAGTAAAGTAATGCTCAAAATTCTCCAAGCCAGGCTTCAATAATATGCAAACTGTGAATATGCATGTGATATTTGAAGGAGGTTGCTATTGTCTTCATTACCTCCACCATAGTTTGGCCCCAGGCAAATCTAGAAAAATGCTACAGGTGAACCTATTTTAGGGTGGGAATAGACATGAAGACCTAGTGGATGGACTTAAGAGCACAGTAGGGGAAGGGGAGGGCAGGACAAATTGGGAGAGTAGCATTGACGTATAAGCACTGTGCATGCATGCATGCTAAGTCGCTTCAGTCGTGTCTGACTCTGCGACTCTATGGACTATAGCCTGCCAAGCCCCTCTGTCCATGGGATTCTCCAGGCAAGAATATTGGAGTGGGTTATCATGCCTTCCTCCAGGGTTTCTTCCTGACCCAGGGATTGAACCCGTGTCTCTTAGGTCGTCTGCATTGGTAGGCGAGTTCTTTACCACTAGCATTATCTGCGAATCCCCAACATAGATTCATTACCAGTTGTAAAATATAACCAGTGGGAAGCTGCTGTATAGAAAAGGAAGCTCTGCTTGGTGCTCTGTGATGACCTAGAGGGGTGGAGAGAGGGGCTGGGAGGGAGGTTCAAGATGGAGGGGACATATGTATACATTTTGCTGATTTGCTTCATTACATAGCAGAAAATAACACAATATTTTAAAACAATTTTATCTCAATTAAAAAAGAAAAAATAAATTAAAAAATGAAAATATATAGTCAACTTACCATATTGTTAGTTTCATGTGTACTTCATATAGATGGACTATGTTTGTAATTTAGTTTAAATTTTTAAAATACCATTAAATGCAGTAATAAAGTTGGTAACATTCATGCCAGCCACTGCATTAGGTATTTATATTTTCCTATCTGTTAAAAACCCTATAGTAACTTTATCATTATCCCCATTTACAGTTGAGGGCACTGAAATTAAGCAACATTAAATGGAAGTGACAGAGGTTGAACATGGCAGAGGCATAATTTGAACCTGAATATATTTGGCTCCTGTAGCAAATGAGCCAAAGAATTAACTTTACTTTGAGTCAGTGAGTGAAGAATGTCCTTTGGGAGATCACTGGCTATATAAAACAAAGAGAAATTGGATTTCTCTTCAAGTCACCAGGACAGCACTTTATTAAACTAGTGGAAAAGCAAATTCTGCTCTTTCCATGTATGCTAATCTCACGTATGAGTGCTTAAAAGCTCTTTCATGCAAGAGCACACATCAGGCAAATGATTTCAGGAGAGAGAAAAGCTGAGATTGCATATCTTACTCTGCTTATTTCCTAGAAAGTTACATAACATTCTGGAAACACATGAGGGTTTTATTATGATTTTTTTCCAATATTTGCAAGGAGGTGAGATGTAATAAAATCGTTCCATTTTAATAGACCAAAAAAAAGTTGAAAGTATGAAAAAGTATTCTCAACAAAAAATACAAAAAGTAATTCAAAACATTACTGGGAGACTGGCCATTAGTTTTTATCAGTGCATGTGAGAATGATTTTATTTTGTTAATTATGCAGTTAATTACTTCTGAGAATTCACTACATCTGGACACTTGGCATTTTGTAGTTCTGAAAACTGGATTGCATGCATAAATGTTTTGTATGTGCCTAAGTAAATTGTACGTGTTGGCATTTCCTAGGCAGTAGAAACTGCACATGCATTTAGAATGGACAAACAGGTCAACCACAAACAACAATAGGTATGGAAATTGGCCCTCGGTGATCTAGCTGTCTATGAAATGTCCCTCATGACAAAGATCTCTCTGCCTCATTTCCTCGGGCCTGGAAATAACTTGGTGCTCCACCCCTTCTTCATCCCCTCTACCAGGTGGGCTGATTACCCAGCCTCGAGGGCACCATTCACACCTGAGTTGTGCTCCAAAGGTGTCATTTATTGGGTTGATCAAAAAGTTCATCCAGGTTTTTCCACTGAAGCTTATGGAATCCAAACAAACCTTTTGGTCACCCCAATATGTAAAGTGTAACATGGAAGGTCCTTTCTGTGAACGTGCCACTTTGTGACCCTGACCTGGCCCCCTGCTGACCTTCTCAGCCTCCTGGCACCACACTGGCTCTTGCCATGTTCATTGTAGTGGCTTCTCTTCAGGGTCCCCAAGTGTGCCATGCTTGTTCTGCCCTAGGAGCTCTGCACTGAAGCTCCCTCCCTTAGTCAGCCAACAAACATTTAAAACAGGTGGTTGCCAGAGAGTGGTGGGGGGAGAGGATAAGAGAAATAGATAAGGGAGAATAGAAGGTACAAACTTCCAGTTACACAATGAATGAGCTAAGAGGATGAAATGTACAGTGTGGGGAATATAGTCAATAAACACATAATATCTTCAAATAGTGAAAGGCTGGAACTAGACTGTAGGATATATATAACAATCGTTGAGAGTAAATCCTAAGATTTCTTATAATAATTTTTTTCTCTTTCTTTAATTTTGTATTGTGTGTACTGATGTAACGATCCATGTCTATGGTAGCACAAGTGTTGAAGCCATGCTGGGGATTTAATTTTGACAGATGAATGGATCAAGGAGATGTGGTGTACACACACACACACAATGGAACATTACTCAGCTATAAAAAAATAATGATGTAATGCCATTTGCAACAATGTGGATGGACCCAAAGTAAGTTATAAAGAGAAAGACAGATACCATATGATATTACTTATATGTAGAATCTAAAAAATGATACTGCTGCTGCTGCTGCTAAGTAGCTTCAGTCGTGTCCGACTCTGTGCAGCTTCACAGATGGCAGTCCACCAGGCTCCCCTGTCCCTGGGATTCTCCAGGCAAGAACACCAGAGTGGGTTGCCATTTCCTTCTCCAGTTCATGAAAGTGAAAAGTGAAAGTGAAGCTGCTCAGTGTCCGACTCTTAACTACCCCATGACTGCAGCCTACCAGGCTCCTCCATCTATGGGATTTTCCAGGCAAGAGTACTGGAGAGGGATGCCATTGCCTTCTCTGATAAATGACACAAATGACTTGATTTACAAAGTGGAAGTAGACTCACAGGCATAGTAAACCAATGAGGAGAGACAAATTAGGATTTGTGAATTAATAGATACACACTCAATTCAGTTCGGTCGCTCAATCATGTCTGACTCTTTGCGACCCCATGAATCGAATCACGCCAGGGCTCCCTGTCCATCACCAACTCCCAGAGTTCACTCAGGCTCACGCCCATCGAGTCAGTGATGCCATCCAGCCATCTCATTCTTGGTCGTCCCTTTGCTCCTGTCCCCAATCCTTCCCAGTATCAGAGTTTTTTCCAATGAGTCAACTCTTTGCATGAGGTGGCCAAAGTACTGGAGTTTCAGCTTTAGCAATAGTCCTTCCAAAGAAATCCCAGGGCTGATCTCCTTCAGAATGGACTGGTTGGATCTCCTTGCAGTCCAAGGGACTCTCAAGAGTCTTCTTCAACACCACAGTTCAAAAGCATCAATTCTTCAGCACTCAGCCTTCTTTACAGTCCAACTCTCACATCCATACATGACCACAGGAAAAACCATAGCCTTGACTAGACAGACCTTAGTCGGCAAAGTAATGTCTCTGCTTTTGAATATACTATCTAGGTTAGTCAGAACTTTTCTTTCAAGGAGTAAGTGTCTTTTAATTTCATGGCTGCAGTCACCATATGCAGTGATTTTGGAGCCCCAAAAAATAAAGTCTGACACTGTTTCCACTGTTTCCCCATCTATTTCCCATGAAGTGATGGGACCAGATGCCATGGACTTCATTTTCTGAATGTTGAGCTTTAAGCCAACTTTTTCGCTCTCCTCTTTCACTGTCATCAACAGGCTTTTTAATTCCTCTTCACTTTCTGCCATAAGAGTGGTGTCATCTGCATATCTGAAGTTATTGATATTTCTCCTGGCAATCTTGATTCCAGCTTGTGTTTCTTCCAGTCCAGCGTTTCTCATGATGTACTCTGCATAGAAGTTAAATAAGCAAGGTGACAATATACAGCCTTGACAGACTTCTTTTCCTATTTTGAACCAGTCTGTTGTTCCATGTCTAGTTCTAACTGTTGCTTCCTGACCTGCATACAGATTTCTCAAGAGGCAGGTCAGGTGGTCTGGTAAATAAGCAAGGTGACAATACACAGCCTTGACATACTCCCTTTCCTATTTGGAACCAGTCTGTTGTTCCATGTCCAGTTCGAACTCTTGCTTCCTGACCTGCATACAGATTTCTCAAGAGGCAGGTTAGGTGGTCTGGTAGTCTCATCTCTCTCAGAATTTTTCACAGTTTATTGTGACCCACACAGTCAAGGGCTTTGGCATAGTCTTCATTGTCAGTTCAGTATTTTATCCACCAACTACATTACATCAGTTATTGTTACCTATTGAAATGAATAAATCTCCAAAATTCAGAAATACATTATTTCCCCCTTAGCTCACAATGTAACACTGATATTGCAGAATGGGCATCATTCCTCCCAGTTGTGATCCTGTGATCTATGCTCTTTCCCCCATGGCTACTGAGTTCGTTCTAGAAGTTTTCTCTATTCCATCCAGCTATAAGGGAAAAGAATAAGAAACGTCATCTGTGGGAAATTTTCATGGGCTGGACTGAAATTGCTGAACATAACTTTCTCTCACATTTCATTTGTCAACATAATCACATGGCATACCTAACTGCAAGAGAAACCAGCAAATGGAATCTAGCTATGTGTCAAGAAAAAGGTGACGATAATCCGACACTCACAATTAAAGCATACTGTAATAAATAGCTACATTCTGGAATGTAAAGATATAAATACTAATAAAATAAACACTGCCTTAAATACTAATTTTAAAGCAGCATCTATCAAGTGTAAGTTTTGTAGAGTCAGGCATAATCCAGTGTTTAACAGACTGAGTTGAAATTTAATGCACAGAATTTTTAACATAGAATAGAGCTTCCCAGGTTGCAGCAGTGGTAAAGAACCCATCTGTCAACGTAAGGGACATACGGGATGTGCATTTGAACTATGGCTTCCTTCTGTGGAGGAAGCCATGACAACCCATTCCATTATTCTTGCCTGAGATATCCCATGGACAGTGGAGCCTGGCAGGCTAAAGTCTATGTGATCACAAAAATCAGACAAGACTGAAGCTACTTAGCATACACACACCCGCACTATGTAACTTAAAGGCAATAATGTTATATTCATTTCTTCCATGTAAAATATCCTAGTCAGTATATTAATTACACTTCAAATCCTGTTAGATGAAAATTATTATAGTAACATTCTACTTCATAGTTTTACCCTATTGTTAAGAGTCAGAGCAATTATTTTCTTTGCTTAAAGGATGAATTATCATAAAGGTCACTGATATCCATGTGCTCTAGATGCAAATAAGGGAGATTTTATACTTGATGCATAAATAAATATTTTACCTCTTATCAACATCAAATTTAACTTCCTTTCACTTCCCTGTGCTGAGAAATATACTATATTAGGGTTCAGGATTATAATGCCACTGTAAGAAATGGACAAAAAGCACAGTGGTTATAAGCTGAGTTGACTGAAGTGATGCAATCCATAACAAAATTGAGGAAAAAAAATATACATTATCAATGAAGCATACATCAAAACTAGGAGTCATTTTGAAAGCAATCTTATTTTTAACTCTATCACTATTTTTCCTTCAAAAGTATCTTTTGCAAAACCTAATAACTACATACTGTTATGTAATTCACTAATGTTGCAAATGGTTTGGTCTCTATATTTTACAATGTACAGATAAATTTCCAAAAG
>SJYC01142856.1:0-14417 GCA_006408675.1 Madoqua kirkii
CACTTGAGAGATGATAATAATTTTCATTGTCTCAGTTTTAATTTGTATTTGAAGAGAAAATTCAGTTTCATTAGGCCTAAGTTATATGCTAAATTTCTTGGTTATTCTTATGCATACTTCTTTAACCTTGGCCAATATTATGTTGGCACCACTGTCAATAATCAGGACATTAAAAGTACAAAAATATATTCTTTAAAGACAATGTTACACAAATTATCACTGATTTATATTTATATCATCTCCCTATTTTACATGAATCTGCCCTCCATCTTTCTGTTTATGAATGTATTGAAAAAAATTCTTTGTGAGGCAGGTGGTGTAAATAATCTGCACCTGAGGGACATATTACTGTTTTCATTTACTATTTTTTTGGCTACATGTCCTTATATAAAAAGTTCTGAAGGCTTGCTAGTTTTAATGGAGCAATAGTTATCAGACTGATATTGATAAGACACATTGCCTTATCATTTATTGCTCATCAATTATGGGATAGCCACTCATTGGGGCTCTAAGAAACACAAAGGAGTAAGATATGAATCTCATCCTTGAATAGTAAACTGTATATTTAAGACTATTTTTCAGAGATGCTATTGTACTGATTATGAAATAATTATTTTATATTCTATTAAGAAAGAAAAAAGTGCAGTCAATTAAAAAGATCTAATCTTCTCTAATTGGATCAATTATAGCACATATCTGTATTTTATAGGTATTATAATGTAGAAAAATATACATTTAGAATATTAGCAATATGATATTAGCATCAGTGTGACAAATGCTCTATCAAGTGGTAGAGAGAAGACAAACTGAAAATAGAGGTAGCTTAGATTGTTTTTTCTTGAGAGAACAAAGGATAGGGTATTTAAGCCATGTCATAAGTGATGAGTAATGTTTCTTATAAAGAATAGAAAGAGAGTTTTAGGGCAGCACATGTAAGTAAAGAACATATTAGATTGGCATAACTGTAACTGCAGTTATTAAATGATTACAATTTGGCTCAAGCATCTTTATTAATCAAACTGGGAACCATTACAATCAACACATTTTTGCCAGTGAGAAATGTTTATTCATTCCTGTAGTGTAAAAACCCATGCTTCAGGATTCAACAAACTCTTAACAGCATTTTCTGCATCCTGCTGGTTGTGGAAGCATTTTCCTGCAAAAAGTAGTCAAGATATTTGAAGAAGTGGTAGTCAGTTGGCAAGAGGCCAGGTGAATATGACAGATGAGGTAAAACTTTGTAGCCTAATTCGTTCAACTTTTGAAGCGATGGTTGTGCAACGTGTGTTTGGGGGCCGTCCTGGAGAAGAACTGGAACGTTTCTGTTGACCAATAGTGGCTACAGCTGTCATCTCAATTTGCTGAGCATACTTCTCAGATATAATGGTTTCACTGGGATACAGAAAGCTGTAGTGATACAGACAGGCAGCAGACCACCAAACAGTGACCATGACCTTTTATTTTTTTTTGGTGTTAATTTGGCTTCGGGAGGGCTTTCTTTGTGGCTCAGCTTGAATCTGCCTACAATACAGACCTGGCCTTGATCCCTTGGTTGCAAAGATCCCTTGGAGAAGGGAAAGGCTACCCACTCCAGTATTCTGGCCTGGAAAATTCCATGGACTGTACAGTCGATGAGGTCGCAAAGAGACAGACACGACTGAATGACCTTCACTTCACTGGCTTTGGGAACAGTGTTGGAGCTTCTTTGCCCAACCGCTGAGCTGGTTGTCGTGACTGTAAAATCCACCTTTCTGACACATCACTAGTAGTAAAGAGCTCTGCCTGCTAATGCAGGAAACTTAAGAGACACTGGTTCAATCCCTGGGTTGGGAAGATCCCCTGGAGGAGAAAATGGTAACCCACTTCAGTATTCTTGCCTGAAGAATCACATGGACAGAGGAGTCTGGCAGGATGTGGTCCATAGGGTTGCAAAGGGTCAGACAGGACCCAAGTGACTTAGCATGCATATTTTCTTGCATGTCACAATCTGATTGAGTAATCGTTCATTGTTGTTGCATAGAATAAAAGATGATGCCTCAAAATGATTTCTTTTTTTTTTTTTTTTGGATTTTCAGTCAGCTCATGAGGCACTCACTTATAGAGCTTTTTCATCTTTCTAATTTGCTGCAAGTGTTGAATGACGTTAGAATGGTTGACAGTGAGTTCTTCTGCAATTTCTCATGTAGTTGCAGAGGATCAGTTTCGATGATTCTTTCAGTTGGTCTTTGTCAACTATGAATGGCTAACCACTATACTCCCATCTTCAAGGCTCTCGTCTCCTTTGCAAAACTTCCTGAACCACCACTGAACATTCGTTAGCAGTTCCTGGGCCAGATGCATTGTTAATATTGTGAGTTCATTCTGCTGCTTTATGACCCATTTTGAACTCAAATTTTAAAAAAATATCTTGAATTTGCTTTTTGACTAACATCATTTCTGTAGTCTAAAATAAACATAAAATAAAGAACAGGTAATAAGTCACTAGCAAAAAAAGAAAAATTATAGAGCAAGAAAGCAAGAAATGTGCATTAAAATAATGTATAACATAACAATGTTTATTTAAGAATATATTCCAATATCAGATGGCAAAGTTCAAAAATGCAAAACTGCAATCACTTTTGCACCAAGCTAATACTATCACTCTTCTGTGTCTAAATTCTATAATCCTACAGTGATACAGTAGAAAAATTTGTCACTGTAAGCATGATATGTCCTCATGGAGTCCATGTATTGAGTGCTACTCTTTGTCTTTTGTCATGATTTTAATAGTTTCAGCTTTTATCTCTTCAAACCAGTTTTTAATGGGAATGGGATAATTTCATGCCTTTCTTATCTGTGCTGTAACAGTTTTCAAACTGCTATTAGCTACTAGCTTTCAATCTTTCACTTTTATTTTTGATGTTACAACACTGAAGTATTTCTCTAGCAAATTCCATGTGGGAATCCCAGAGATGTTTTTGAGAGTGTACATGCATTCTATTTCTGTACTGTACAGCCATTTTACTCAAAGAATACCATGTCAAATGTATCTTAGATGCATGATTTCTCCTCACTCCTCCATCGTGTGTCACAGTTGGGGATTTTCTACTATACTTTCATGTGGAATTTTGGCACATTACTTTTATTGACAAAATATAAGCATTGGATGCAGTTTTCATGAATTATGATTAGAATCAAGGGCAATATCTAATTTCTGTGGTCACCTAAATCATTTAAGCTATGTAATATCAAAGGCTGTTATTTTTAATAAAAATTCATATTTAAAGATATATGGTTTAGATAATCTTTAAAATTACTTTCCCAAAATATTTTATTCAATTTAATTTACTAACTGCAAAATGTGGAAAATTAATAATTCATAACAGATAAGCCAACAGAAAGAATGTTTCTGTTCTTCTTCCTAATTTCGCTATATTAATATTATTGCTTGCATTAAGTCCATACCATTTCTGTCCTTTATTGTGCCCATCTTTGCATGAAATGTTCTCTTGGTATATCTAATTTTCTAGAAGATACATCTAGTCTTTTCCATTCTATTGTTTTTGTCTGTTTCTTTGCACTGATCACTTAGGAAAGCTTTCTTATCTCTCCTTGCTATTCTTTGGAACTCTGCATTCAGACGGATATATTTTTCCTTTTCTCCTTTGCCTTTCATTTCTCTTCTTTTCTCAGCTAACAGAAGCAAGAAATATTAAGAAGAGGTGGGAACAATACACAGGATAACTATACAAAAGAGATATTAATGACTCAGACAAACACAATGGTGTGATCACTCTCCTAGAACCAGACATCCTGGAATGCAAAGTCAAGTGGGCCTTAGGGAGCATAACGATGAACAAAGCTAGTAGAGGTAATGGAATTCCAGGTGAGCTATTTCAAATTCTAATAAATGATGCTGTGAAAACACTGCACTCAATATTCCAGCAAAATGATGCTGTGAAAGCACTGCACTCAATATTCCAGCAAATTTGGAAAACTCAGCTGTGGCCACAGGACTGGAAAAGGTCAGTTTTCATTCCAATCCCAAAGAAGGGCAATTCCAAAGAATGTTTAAACTACCACACAACTACACACAAGCAAGGTAGTGGTCAAAGTTCTCCAAGTAAGGCTTAAAAAGTACATGAGCCAGGAACTTCCAGATGTTCAAGCTGGATTTAGAAAAGGCAGAAGAAACAGAGATCAAATTGCCAACATCTGTTGGATCATGAAAAAAGCAAGACAATCCCAGGAAAACATCAACTCTGTTTTATTGACTACAGTAAAGCCTTTGACTGTGTGGAGCACAGAAAACTGTGGAAAATTCTTCAAGAGCTGGGAATACCAGACCACCTCACTTGGCTCCTGAAAAATCTGTATGCAAGTCAAGAAGCAACAATTGTCATTGGACATGGAACAAAGGACTGATTCCAAATTGGAAAAGACATACGTCAAGGCTATATATTGTCACCTTGCTTATTTAAATTATATCCAGAGTACACCATGCAAAATGCCAGACTCCATGACACACAAGCTGGAATCAGGATTTCTTGGAGAAATATCAATAACATAAGATGTGCAGATGACACCACCTGGCAGAAATCAAAGAAGAACTAAAGGGCCTCTTGAGGAAAGTAAAAGAGGAGAGTGAAAAAGCGGGCTTAAAAGTCAACATTCAAAAAGCTAAGATCCTGGCATCTAGTCCCATCACTTCATGGCAAATAGATGGGAAAACAATGAAAACAGTGATGAACTGTATTTTCTTGGGCTCCAAAATCACTGCAGATAGTCACTGCAGCCATGAAATTAAGAGGCTTGCTCCTTGAAAGAAAATCTATGACAAACCTGTGTATGTGTGAAGTCGCTCAGTCATGTCTGACTCTTTGTGACCCCATGAACTGTAGCCTATCACCAGGTTCCTCCATCCATGGGATTTTCCAGGCAAGAATACGGCAGTGGGTTGCCATTTCCTTTTCTAGGAAATCTTCATGACCCAGGGATTGAACCCAGGTCTCCCACATTGTAGGCAGGTGCTTTACCATCTGAGCCACTGGGGAAGCTCAGCATGAAAAACCTAGACAGCATATTAAAAGGCAGAAACATTACTTTACTGACAAAGGTCTATCTAGTCAAAACTATGGCTTTTCAATTAGACATGTATGGATGTGAGAGTTGGACTACAAAGAAGCTGAGGCCGAAGAACTGATGCTTATGAACTATGGTGTTTAGAAGACTCTTGCGAGTCCTTTGGACTGCAAGGAGAACAAACAAGTAAATCTTAAAGGAAATCATTGGAAGGACTGAATACTCATAGGAAGCAATGATACTGAAGCTGAAGCTCCAATACTTTGCAATGGGTATTGGAAAAGACCCTGATGCTGGGAAAGATTGAAGGTAGAAGAAGAAAAGTCAGCAGAAGATAAGGTGGTTGGATGGCATCACCAACTTGATGAACATGAGTCTGAGCAAGCTTTGGGAGTTGGTGATAGACAGGGAAGCTGGTGAAGGACAGGGAAGCCTGGTATGCTGCACTCCATGGTGTTGCAAAGCATCAGACATGACTGAGCACCTGAACTAAACTGAATATTATTGTACACAATTATGTGAAGATATATATTATACCCAAGTTTTTGAAGTCCTTTTCCATGAATATAAAAACAGAACTTAGAATAAATATAAAAAGCAGGTTTGAAGAAATATTATCAAATCATATAATACCATCAGTAAGCCAAGTTATTTCATTGAAAAGCTCCTTCAAAAATCTTAATAGGGATTTCTTTCAATTCTCATAAAGAAGATAATGACTAATCTTCATGTTAATACTATGACCCTGATAGAGGGCAATTATCTTTGAAAACCAATCAAATATTCATTACAGCTGAATAAATTTGTTATTTAACTTTGCCGTTTAGAAATTCAAACGTCAATTTTAAAATGATTTAGAATATTTGGCTGCATTAGCTGTCTCATGTTTTAAGGTGTTCTCTATTCATATACTGTATCATACCATCTTAAATACCAATATTCTTAACATTCTTCTATACCAAGTTTATATGAAATGATCATGCTCAATATGTTGTATGACAGCATAAAAGTCCAGAATGCAGCCATAGTAATAGTGAGGAGCAATTTGATGTACTCCATCCTGGCTGATCATATGCCAAAGAAGATGATATTTAAGCAAATGATAATAAAATTAGCTGAAGCAGGTCCTCAGATAGACTTATTCCATTTTGTGATGACTGGTAAAATGGAGGAGTATCAGAACTCGCATGTATTATGTGCTTGCAGTCATAAAACAATATATCCAAAGAATTAGAGAAAACAGAATGGAGGAATGCTGTCACTTTTTTTTCCTGCTTCTGAGTACATAATTCACTTATGTTTCAATTTTTCTTCTAAAAGAATATCACATGTAGGATTTCTTCGTTCAGGTAAACTATTTGAATTCCCAAATCAAATCTTTCTACTGAAAAGTTAAAAGTGATTGCTATAATGGTAAAAATTGCTAACAAATTGATTTTCTTTTATTTAAAATTTTCCATTATTTTTTCTTTAAAATATGTAGCTGTAAATACAACATCAAACCTAAGCAGTAGAACATTACCTGCACATTCTATTTGTTTATATTCTCCTCCATTTGCCCATCTTCCCAACTTCTATGGGCTTTGCACATGGTACTAGTGCTAAGGAACCCCCCTGCTAAAGCAGGAGACATAAGAGACATGGGTTTGATTCCCGGCTCAGGAAAATCCCCTGGAGGAAGGCATGGCAACCCACTCCAGTATTCTTGCCTGGAGAATCCCATGGATAACAGAGCCCGGTGGCTTACAGTACCTGGGGTGAAGAGTCAGACAGGACTGAAGCAACTTAGCAATCACGCATGTTCCACCCTCTATACCTGAGAAAAACACGAGATAAATACAGATAAACAACTGTGCATGCTCTATTTCCTTTGAAAAAATAGGTTTTCTACGCACATTTTTAAAATAATATGTTAATAGTGTTTGTTTGTTTATAAATTCTTCTTCTTCTTTTTTTTTTTTTTTGCCTTACCATGTTCTTGGTACTTTCTTTTTATTATTATTATTTTTTTTTACAATATTGTATTGGTTTTGCAACACATGAACATGAATCCACCATGGGTGTACACATGTTCCCAATCCCAAACCCTGCTCCCATCTCCCCCCCACCTTGATAAGGAATATTCCTGTATATAATTTGGTAATTTTAGAAAGTTCATTTTTAATGGAAAATTAAGTTTCAAAGATTCATCTATATTATTATACACTTTTATACATAATATATGATATATACACTTTCATATACATACCTTTATATATCCAAGCATTTTTTATGTATTTCAATATTTTTAATATAACATTTTAATATTTTAAGATAACAACTGTATAAGTTTGGGTATATCATTTCTAATTTCCTTAAAATTCTATATAATGATAAGTAATAGACTTTTTGTTTCATCTTGGGTTTTTGAAACTTTATATAAAAATTGATTAATTTTATATGACTTTTTATCCAATTATCAGCTTTTTGAACTTTTAAAATGTTAACTGTCATGAAATACATAATGATACTATTCAAGGGATTAGGTCTGGTAGACAAGGTGCCTGAAGAACTATGGGCAGAAGTTCCTAACACTGTATAGAAGGCAGAGAGCAAAATCATCACAAAGAAAAATAAATGCAAGAAGGCAAACTGGTTGCCTGGGGAGACTTTACAGACACCTGGGGAAAGAAGAGACACAAACAACAAGGGAGAAGGGAAAGATATACTCAACTGAATGCACAGTTCCAGGGAATAACAAAAGAGAGATAAGAAGGCCTTCTTAAATGAACACTGCAAAGAATGAAGAAAAACAGTAGAATGTGAAAGACTAGAGAACTTTTCAGGAAAATTGGAGATATCAAGGAAACATTTCATTCAAGGTTGGGCACAATAAAGGACAGAAATGATAGGGACCTAATAGAAGCAGAAGAGATTAAGAACAGGTGGAAAGAATATACAGGAGAACTACACAAAAAAGGTGGTAATGAGACAGATAATAATGATGGTGTGGTCATCCACTTAGAGCAGATATCCTGGAGGGTGAAATCAAGTGGGCTTAGGAAGCATTACTATGAACAAAGCTAGTGAAAGTGACAGAATTCCAGCTGAACTATTTAAAGCTCTAAAAGATGATGCTGTTAAAGTGCTGCACTCAATATGTCGCTAAATTTGGAAAACTCAGCAGTAGACACAGGACTGGAAAAGATCAATTTTCATTCCAATCTCAAAGAATTGCAATTCCAAAGAATGTTCAAACTACCACACACTTGTACTCATTTCACATGATAACAAGTTATGTTCAAAGTTCCTGAAGCTAGTCTTCAACAGCACATGAACTGAGAACTTCAAGGTGTACAATTGGATTTAGAAAAGGTAGAAGAACCAGAAATCAAATTGCTAACATTTGTTGGATCATGGAGAAATCAAGGGAATTCCAGAAAAACATCTATTTATTCTTCTTCATTGACTATGCTAAAGCCTTTGACTCTGTGGAACATTAAAAAACTGTGGAAAATTCTTAAAGAGATAGAAGTTATCAAACTACTATACCTGTCTCCTGAGGAACCTGCATGCAGGTAAAGAAGCAACAGTTAGAACAGCACATGGAATAAATAATTGGTTCCAAATTGTGAAAGTAATTCGTTAAGGTTGTATATTGTCACCTTACTTATTTAACTTCCATGCAGAGTACATCATGAGAATGCCAGGCTAGATGAATCACAAGCTGGAATTGAAACTGCTGGGAGAAATATCAACAACCTCAGATATGCAGATGATAGCACTCTAGTGGCAGAAAATAAAGGAGAAATAGCGAGCCTCTTGATAAAGGTAAAAGAGTGAAAAAGCTGGCTTGAAACTCAACATTAAAAACAAACAAACAAAAAAAAAAAAAACTATGATCCTGGAATCCGGTTCCATCAGTTCATGGCAAATAGGAGGAAAAGTAGAAGCAGTGACAGATTTTATTTTCTTGGGCTCCAAAATCACTGCAGACAGTCACTGCAGCCATGCAATCCTAAGATAGTTGCTCCCTGAAAGGAAAGCTATGACAAACCTAGATAGTGTATTATGAAGCAGAGACATCATTCTCCTGACAAAGGTCCCTATTGTCAAAACTATAGCATTTCTTGTAGTTATGTACGTATGTGAGATCTGGACCATAAAGAAGTTTAAGCTCCAAAACAGATGCTTTCAAACTGTGGTTGGAGAAGACTCTTGAGAGTCCCTTGGTCTGCAAGGAGTTCCAACCAGTCGATCCTGAAGGAAATCAGTCCTGAATATTCATTGGAAGGACTGATGCAGAAGCTGAAGATGAGTACATTGGCCACCTGATGGGAGGGGCTGATTCACTTCAAAAGACCCTGATGCCAGGAAAGACTGAAGGCAAAAGTTAGAAGGAGGCAGCAGAGGATGAGATGAGATGATTAAATGGCATCACTGACTCAGTAGACATGAATTTGGAAAAATTCTGGGAGATAGTAGGACAGAGGAGCCTGATGTGCTGCAGTCCATGGGTTCCCAAAGAGTCAGACTTAATGACTGAGCAACAACAAAATGCACATAAATTCATCATCCAACCATTGTACAGTATATAGTTCAGTAGTTCAAGTACTCTCACACTAAATACATATCCGGGATTATTTTCATCTTAAAAACCTGAAACAGTATACACAATAAACAACAACTCTCCATTCTCTTCACCCCTTGTAGCCCTTGACAACCATCATTCTACTTTCTGTCTCAATATATTTGACTACTGTAGGTATCCAAGTGGTTATTTTTCTTTCTGCACCTGGCTTGTTTCATTTAGCATACTTCCCTCAAGGTCTACTCCTACTGTAGCCTATGCCAGAACTTTCATCCCTTGCAATGTTAAAGAATATCCCCATTGTATCTATATATAATATTTAGCTATCTATTTAGCTGCCAATAAGGACTTTGGTTGCTTTCAAATTTTATCTTATCTAAAAAATGCTACAATGAACATGGGTATACAAACATTTCAGTTAGAATCTGTTTACAATTCTTTTGATTATATACTAAGAAGTAGAATTGCTGGATCATATAGTTTTTCTATTTTTAATTTTTTGATAAACGTCCAGATTATTCTACATAGCAGCTGAAATATTTTGCAATCCCACCAGCATTACATGGTTTTGATTTTTGCCATATTCTTTCCAATAAATGTTACTATTTTGTTTTTTGATAGTTGCCATCATAATAAATGCAATGTGCTGTGTCACTTTGGTTCTGATTACATTTCTCCAATAATTAATGATATTGAGCACCTTTTCATATGCTCATCTATCAGTATATCACTCTTGGAGAAATGTCTATTAAAATCCTTTGTTCATTTTGGGGGGGATAAATTAAAAATTTATGTAATTTAGTGTAAAGTACCAAAAATGAACAATAAAACTGTTCACAAAAAATAGTGAAAACAAAGCTTACCTATTAAAGTGAAGAGGCTATCAGTTGCAAGAATCAAGTAAATAAACTAACTTCTTTTTTTTTCTCATTTACCTTTTAATACTTTGTTGGTTAAGTTGGGGAGGGGAGGGTCTCTGAGAATCTAATGAGTAATGAAATGATAACAAATATACAGCATTTCTTTATTAACATTATACCACACAAATCAGGTTACTCTTTCTGTCTGATTACAGAGTTAACAGAACTTGCATCCACATTTAGAGCAGCAACATAAAATTTTACCAGGAAGAAATTCTGTATATGGACCGAAGGACTGCAACATGTCCTAAGAAGGTAAAACTGGCAACTGTGATGCAATGACTGCAAGAAGATTCAGGTTTGTTTTCCATGTTTTTAACTCTCCAAAAGGGGTAATACATTAAGGGGATAATACAGCCAAAGAATGGAAGATGTAGAAAATCTCAGGAAATTAAATGAGTACAAAAACAGCACAGGGGTCATGAGAACTTGAGAAGGTGTGAAAAACCAAGCAGTGACAAGGCAGCTCCCAAAAGTTACAGCAACCCTGATTGTTCCCTATCCTAATATGAAACTGATTAGACTTATCAATAACCTCAGATATGCAGATGATACCACCCTTATGGCAGAAAGTGAAGAGGAACTAAAAAGCCTCTTGATGAAAGTGAAAGAGGAGAGTGAAAAAGTTGCTTAAAACTCAACATTCAGAAAACAAAGATCATGGCATCTGGTCCCATCATTTCATGGGAAATAGATGGGGAAACAGTGTCAGACTTTATTTTGGGGGGCTCCAAAATCACTGCAGATGGTGATTGCAGCCATGAAACTAAATGACTCTTACTCCTTGGAAGAAAAGTTATGATCAACCTAGATAATATATTCAAAAGCAGAGACATTACTTTGCCTACTAAGGTCGGTCTAGTCAAGGCTATGGTTTTTCCTGTGGTCATGTACGGATGTGAGAGTTGGACTGTGAAGAAGGCTGAGCACTGAAGAATTGATGCCTTTGAACTGTGGTGTTGGAGAAGACTCTTGAGAGTCCCTTGGACTGCAAGGAGATCCAACCAGTCCATTCTGAAGGAGATCAGCCCTGGGATTTCTTTGGAAGGAATGATGCTAAAGCTGAAACTCCAATCCTTTGGCCACCTCATGTGAAGAGTTGACTCATTGAAAAAGACTCTGATGCTGGGAGGGATTGGGGGCAGGAGGAGAAGGGGACAACAGAGGATGAGATGGCTGGATGGCATCATGGACTCGATGGACGTGAGTCTGAGTGAACTCCGGGAAACGATGATGACCAGGGAGGCCGGGTGTGCTGCGATTCACGGGGTCGCAAAGAGTTGGACACGACTGAGCGACTGAATTGAACTGAACTGAGACTCTTCATCTGGGCATTTCAGTCTAAGAAAGCAGCCAGATTAATGATTTTTCAACAAAGGTTTATTTAGATACAGCTTAGGGAGAGAAACCTAAACATTAGGAAAATATTGACTCCTTGAGAAATCAAAATTATGTGGCCAAATGAAAACAAATAATAAATTTGGATAAAAATGTTTATCTGAGGGTAAAATTCAGTTTCCTGAGAGATTTAAAATCAAACACAGAGTAAGAGAATGATTTGCAAAGTGGGTTTCAGGCCCATCCTTTCCTCTTCAAACTTTTCTTAAACACTTCTAATTCTGGTTTTATCATTTGTGGTTTCAGGAAACATTTCCTGTTATTTAAAAAAAAGGGAATCCGATGCCATTTCCATCCCTTTGCTATTGTTTGTTCTTTAAGTTTAAAAATCACTGGACAGTGTGAACAAAATTTTAACAAACATTCCAGCCACATCTTAATCCAAAAACATTTCATTCAACAGTTGCAGAGAATTTCTTTGAGAAGGCAAGGCCTCAGTTTACAGACATCTCTAGAATGAGAAATTTGAATTACCAAACACAGCACCCATGACGTCAGGGCAGACTCTGTACAGTGTTCTTCAACATACTCACTAAGGAGCAACCAAATGCCAGAACTGCACTCTGCACTCACGGGTACAGAACACCACAGAGTGGAAACAACCTCCAGGGAAAATGCTTAACACAATGGCCATTTTTCTTTGATGGAAATGGAGAAAAGTGGAACCCAAGCTTTGGCCACTTATCTAGACTTCATTATTTCAATGAAACAGAACAAGTCCATGGAAAGGACTCATTCAGCAAACATAAATGAGTAAAAGAAGTTCTTAGGATGAAGTTAAACTGTGCTATTCCCACTGCCCCTAAATCTGTTCTTCTACTGCTTCCATGCTCTCAATATTTCTGGACAGTGTGAACAAAATTTTAACAAACGTTCCAGCCACACCTTAATCCAAAAACATTTCATTTTTTTCCTTCACTTCGAGTTAAATGAAAAGTCGTCATTTTAGAATCACTGATTAGATCTTTTTTTAAATTAGAATAAAGTATACTTGAATACATGATTTTATTGCTGTGTATAACAAAAAAAAATTAACTGATTTGTAGAATCCATCCAGTAACATGAAATTGAAATCCATTTCTCAGGAGGATATAGTTACAGTTGAATTATCTGATGCTCAAGAGTATGAGAAGTCGCTCAGTTGTGTCTGACTCTTTGCGACCCCGTGGACTGTCGTCTACCAGGCTTCTCTGTCCATGGGATTCTCTAGGCAGGAATACTAGACTGGGTTACCATTTCCTTCTCCAGGAGATCTTCCCAACCCAGGGATCAAACCCGGGTCTCCCACATCAGAGACAGATGCTTTAACCTCTGAGCCATCAGAGAAGCCCATACCAAGAGTAAAAAAAAAAAATCCTTGCATGTCATGTGGTTCTCATTGCAGTCATCTGTGTTCATCTCTCAGAAGGCAAAAGAATCCATTTGATATTTCAATAAATATCAAAGTAATCATTAGCAAAAAAAAAAAAAAAAGCTTCCATGGGGCAGAGATGTAAGAAAGAGCAGTTCTGATGAATGATTTATAGGATCGAGTGAGTCCTTCTTTAGTCCAGTGAGATGATGTTAGGAATGTTACTTCCACTGTCTCACTTCTGCCGCTGGATGAACTCACATGAGTACTGCTTTCTTGGGGGCTGGAGGTAGTGACGAACGTACTGCTTGCTGTAAAGGGTGAGGTGAGACTAGGGATCAACTAGTTAAGAGAAAGGAAATCCAAACCTGGCAGATCTGAGCACATGCTTGAGATTGGCATGTGGTGGAATGGTAATGAGTAGTCTGTTAATGAAGGCAGAATAGCAGCAGGATCAATGGAAGTCACTCTGGGCACACTTACAGAAGATGGCTGATACATGAGAACCCCTTTGGTTGGGCTGCTTTGTGTTTCTGACATAAAGATGCATTTCCTTTTGGCAGGACGGTCTTCCTCTTAATCAGAAAAGCTTTCTATTGTTAGGTCACTGACATCCACTTTCTTCTTGCTTGTCTCATTGGCTACAGTCACTGAACAAGGCTTACTGAAGACACGAAGCTTCTATTTTTGGACATGGCTGGCTGGATACTTTTATAGCTTCTTTCTTCAGTCTCATTGGACACCAAGAACCATCTTCTTGGAATTTTATCTCATCCACATCAGAACAGTCATTGAGAATTTCCATAAAAAGCCCATCTAAAATTAGACTTTCATAGGCAGCTTTTTTGTCACACACAGGACAAATCCAGGTGGGTTTCTTCTCATTCATTTTCAGATAAAGAGCAGCATCAAAACACTGTAGGTGTGCATAAGTCACTGCACAGCATGGGACTGTCAGCCTCATTTTCCCTAAAGGGCACATCAAGGACGCCCAAGGGCTGCTGCTGCTGTTGTGCTGCTAAGTCACTTCAGTCGTGTCCGACTCTGTGCGACCCCATAGATGGCAGGCCAGCAGGCTCCCCCTTCCCTGGGATTCTCCAGGCAAGAACACTGGAAT
>SJYC01142858.1:0-11741 GCA_006408675.1 Madoqua kirkii
GCCTCCGATGCGGGAGACCTGGGTTCGATCCCTGGGTCAGAAAGATCCCCTGGAGAAGGAAATGGTAACCCATTTCAGTATTCTTGCCTAGAGAATCCCATGGACAGAGAAGCTTGGTAGGCTACAGTCCACGGGGTCGCAAAGAGTCGGACACGACTGAGCGACTTCACTCATTCACTCATAATAACATAGCTGATGTGAGTTTTTGTACAAGTTATAAGATACGGAGTAATTATTTCTAATTTCTGATGCTCAAGAAATGGAAATCTGGTTTGGCACAGCTGAGGATAACCTAACTAAAGATGTAATATTCAAAGGCCATCCAAGGTGTTTCTGTTCAATCTCACTTTTAGGTGGTGGTGCATAGCCAAGCAAAGGAAACAACTTCCCATTTACTTTCATTCAGAGACTATTGGGATAGTTATCTTCTTCGGGGCAACTTGTCTCTTCCAGGTAAAGTCTCAGCTGAACTTGTACTGTATAATCTCTCCTACCACCTGGCAAAAAAAATCCCTGGAAATTCATATCTCTCTAACTTGTTAAGATGTCAGAGTAAAAATAAAAACTTCTCTTGAAACTGCTGTACACTGCTTTGAACTAAACTCGTGGGCTTGATGAGAACATCAAGGACCTCATAAAACGGTAGGTTTTTGTTTTTGTTTTTTTAACTGCACATCATGCTGGACAGGAGGGATTGGGGGAGATGGCTTCGGCATCTCAAACGTGGGGTTAATATCTTGAAGCAGCACAGAACCAGCAGGAGAGCACGGCGAGTGAGGTGTAATTGAAGTGGAAGGCCACGAGTGGGTTCCAGCCACAGAAAAGTTAGGTTCTACAGGTGAGGAACTCCCATCCAAACTGAAAACCAGTGATTTGACTGTGGATAAATCAGAAAAGGCTTCAAGCGTCCATGGGCATCGGCGTCTATACAATTCTCGGATTTTAACCTGAACCACAGAGTTGCAGCCACTCATCAGTAAATGCAACGCGCTCATCAGGAGGTCATGCTTATGACCATTTTTATTCCGGCGACAAAGCCTAGTAACGCTTGTAGTTCAGAAACCCTAAAACTAGAAACCATGTTCCTCAACACCTTGAATTCTGCCATTTTATACCAGCCATCACCACTGCTGCCACAGCGCCCCCTCCTGGTGCCACCGACAACACGGCCACCACTTCCGCATCATCCTGCACTGGGGGTCCCCTGAAGAAGCCACTGCTACGGGGCCCATCCCTTTGTCCACTTTTTTTTTTTTAATTTAAATTTATTTAATTGGAGGCTAATTACAATATTGTATTGGTTTTGCCATACATCATCATGAATCCGCCACGGGTATACACGTGTTTCCCATTCTGAACCGCCCTCCCACAATCCTCCCTGTACCACCCCTCTGGGTCATCCCAGTGCACCAGCCCCGAGCATCCTATATCCTGCATAGAACATGGACTGGCGATCTGTTTCTTATATGATAATATACATGTTTCAATGCATTCTGCCAAATCATTCCACCCTCACCCTCTCCCACACAGTCCAAAAGACTGTTCTATACATCTGTGTCTCTTTTGCTGTCTCGCATACAGGATTATCATTACCAACTTTCTAAATTCCATATATATGGGTTAGTATACTGTATTGGTGTTTTCCTTTCTGGCTTACTTCACTCTATATAATAGGCTCCAGTTTCACCCACCTCATTAGAACTGATTCAAATGCATTCTTCTTAATGATTGAGTAATACTCCATGTGTATATGTACCACAGCTTTCTTATCTATTCGTCTGCTGATGGACATCTAGGTTGCGTCCATGTCCTGGCTATTATAAACAGTGCTGCAATGAACATCGGGGTACACGTGTCTCTTTCGATTCTGGTTTCCTCAGTGTGTATGCCCAGCAGTGGGATTTCTGTGTCATAAGGCAGTTGTATTTCCAGGTTTTTAGGAAATTTCCACACTGTTCTCCATAGTGGCTGTACTAGTTTGCATTCCCACTAACAGTGTAAGAGGGTTCCCTTTTCTCCACGCCCTCTCCAGCATTTATTGCTTGTAGATTTTTGGATCGCAGCCATTCTGACTGATGTGAAATGATACTTCATTGAGGTTTTGATTTGCCTTTCTCTGATAATGAGTGATGTTGAGCATCTTTTCATGTGTTTGTTAGCCATCTGTATGTCTTCTTTGGAGAAATGTCTATTTAGTTCTTTGGCCCATTTTTTGATTGGGTCATTTATTTTTCTGGAATTGAGCTGCAGGAATTACTTGTATATTTTTGAGATTAGTTGTTTGTCAGTTGCTTCATTTGCTATTATTTTCTCCCATTCCGAAGGCTTTCTTTTCACCTTGCTTATAGTTTTCTTTGTTGTGCAGAAGCCTTTTAAGTTTAATTAGGTCCCACTTATTTATTTTTGCTTTTATTTCCAGTATTCTAGAAGGTGGGTCATAGAGGATCCTGCTGTGATTTGGAGAGTGTTTTGCCTATGTTCTCCTCTAGGAGTTTTATAGTTTCTGGTCTTAACATGTAGATCTTTAATCCATTTTGAGTTTATTTTTGTGTATGGTATTAGAAAGTGTTCTAGTTTCATTCTTTTACAAGTGGTTGACCACTTTTCCCAGCACCACTTGTTAAAGAGATTGTCTTTAATCCATTGTATATTCTTGCCTCCTTTGTCTAAGATCAGGTATCCATACCTGAGTGGATTTATCTCTGGGCTTTCTATCTTGTTCCATTTTGAATGGACAGTTTAAATGTTGTTTATTTGTTATTGAGAGTTGTGTCACTCATATACTCTAAATTCATATTAAATTCCAAACATACATTGATTTACAAATATTGTCTCCCATTTCATAGACTGCCTTACTCTAGACTGGCCAACTATCTTAAAAATTTAAATCACTTAAAAATCCTAACAGTTGCCCTGTAAATTTGTTTTAAATTTTAGCAATGCATTGTGTCATATAACAGGAGTGCTATTTCTCATGTTCAAAATCTTACATATTTTCTCTTGAATTTATGCCTAATTTTGTTACCTAGATCTTCTGAATAATAAGTATTAATAGTAGGAAATATTTTGTTACTAATTGTAACAGTTTCAAATATTCCTACTTAGAATAATACTAATTATAATTTTAAGTATATATGTTTTAGAATAGCTTTAGATTTTGTCGGGAGCCTCCAACTATCTTAAAAATTTAAATCACTTAAAAATCCTAACAGTTGCCCTGTAAATTTGTTTTAAATTTTAGCAATGCATTGTGTCATATAACAGGAGTGCTATTTCTCATGTTCAAAATCTTACATATTTTCTCTTGAATTTATGCCTAATTTTGTTACCTAGATCTTCTGAATAATAAGTATTAATAGTAGGAAATATTTTGTTACTAATTGTAACAGTTTCAA
Organism: Madoqua kirkii; assembly: GCA_006408675.1. Taxonomy (NCBI): domain Eukaryota; kingdom Metazoa; phylum Chordata; class Mammalia; order Artiodactyla; family Bovidae; genus Madoqua; species Madoqua kirkii. The sequence goes on from SJYC01142858.1 coordinate 3,396, forward strand.
ATATTCCTACTTAGAATAATACTAATTATAATTTTAAGTATATATGTTTTAGAATAGCTTTAGATTTTGTCAGGAGCCGCGGGATGGCGCCGGTTTCCTGCTTCCTGGTTCTTCGCAAACGTAAACTAAAAAGACGCATGCGCAAGATGTGTCTCTTAAGGTCACGGATATGCTAATCAGGGATTCTAACAGTGTTCCGTTATGAGCCAATGGCAGTGTTCCATTATGAGCCAATGGCAGTGTTCCGTTATGAGCCAATGGCAGTGTTCTGTTACGAGCCAATCAGAGGTTGACACGCCTCCCCTCTGGGCTATATAAGCAACTGCTTTCCCTGCATCGGGGCCCTCGCCACTTCCTTAAAGAGCTGTAACAATAAACCTTCGTGTCAGAAGAATCCTGTCTGTGGTGTTCTCCTTATCGGCGAGGCGGGCGACCACAGATTTACAGAAGGATTGCAAATTTAGTAAATATATCCTGCATCCACTTTCCATTACTAATAACATTTTACGTTACTAATGAACCAATGTTAATATGGCTTTATTACCGAAGGAAAGAAAAGTGACCCCATGGATAAAGTCCATATTTTATCCAGATTGTCTTTGCTTTTTGTTCTTACCCTCTTTTTCTGCTTAAGAGACCCCATTCAGGATACCACATTGCATTTAGTTGCAATATCTCTTTGGGCTTCTCTCATTTGTGCCAAAGAAAAGGCTTTCCTTGTTTCTAAAGAATGTTTTGAGACATGCTGGTAAATTGTGTTAATATATAAACTGAGGCATATTAAAACATTTAAGAGTTTATCTGAGCAAAAATGCAGCAGAATTGCAGGGAAGATGACCCCATGGATAAAGTCCATATTTTATCCAGATTGTCTTTGCTTTTTGTTCTTACCCTCTTTTTCTGCTTAAGAGACCCCATTCAGGATACCACATTGCATTTAGTTGCAATATCTCTTTGGGCTTCTCTCATTTGTGCCAAAGAAAAGGCTTTCCTTGTTTCTAAAGAATGTTTTGAGACATGCTGGTAAATTGTGTTAATATATAAACTGAGGCATATTAAAACATTTAAGAGTTTATCTGAGCAAAAATGCAGCAGAATTGCGGGGAAGACAATGGCAGCCCACTCCAGTACTCTTGCCTGGAAAATCCCATGGACGGAGGAGTCTGGTAGGCTGCAGTCCATGGGGTCGCTAAGAGTCAGGCACGACTGAGCAACTTCACTCTCACTTTTCACTTTTATGCACTGCAGAAAGAAATGGCAACTGAGAAGTTGGGCTGCAGTCTATGGGGTTGCAGAGTCAGACACGACTGAAGCGACTTAGCAGCAGCAGCATTAGAAATGGCAGTGCCAAGCTCAGAGTGATTAGAAGTACTCTGCTGAGGAAAGCTAGGGGAAAGACTTAGGTAGACAAGTTATAGAAGCAAAGAAAGAAAATTATTTGACTGATTGACTGTAAAGCCTAGTTGACTATTTGTGATGTGTTGCAGCTAGGTTTTGATTTCTTAATCTTGAGGCATTTACAGGCTTAGATTTTGCTTTGCTTACACTGGCTACCAAAACATTAGCATCACTTCAGCCTAATAGGCTCCTTGTTTAATTAACTTAACAGATGTTTTGTAGCATGCCCCTCTATTGGGATTTGTCTGATTTTTTTTTCTCGTAATTAGACTGGAATTATTGGCTTTTGAGAGCAAGGCCACATAAGCCAAGGTATCATTTTTATGACATCATATGAAGGGTACATACCATAAGCTACAGACTTATTATCATTCATATTGACCTTAATTATCTGCCTGAGGTAGTGTTTGTGAAATTTCTCCACTGTAAAGTTACTCACCATCTCCCCTTTCACACTGCACTTTTGAAATCAAGTCAGTTAGTACAATCTACATTTAAGTAGTGAGGAGTTAGGATCCATCCCAGGGTGAAATATCTATATACATTATTTGGACTATATCTGCATGGAAAATTTCTTTTTTGCATTTATTTACTTATGAAATAATTTATTTATGTCAGTATGGACTCAAGAATATATTTTTTATTTTGAATTATAATCTAGTACAAATGTACTTACTTTTTTACTCAAGTTGTTGTAGCTTTGACCATCAGAAGCTATCTTCTTAGATATCTGTTCTGTTTGCCCATCTTGAAGTTCTCTTTCTTGCTGTTTAGTTTTATGAGTTCTTTCTAACTTGAATATCAGGAGCTTTACTATGTATAAGCTTTTCAATTGTTTTCTATTTCTAAGTTTTCACCCAACAATAATAAGTGAGAGTTCCAACTACTCCTCATCCTCACCAGGATTGTTGCATCTGGGTCATTCTAAGAGGCATTTATCAGTATCTCAATGCTTTAATTTGCAATTCCTTAATTATATTTAATGTTCATAATCTATACTTTCACTTGACATTCAAGTCTCTGACATAACACCACCACTGTGTGTATACATGTCTGTGTGTGTAATCATGAGCTGTGTACTAATCTATAAATTATCCTCTGGCACTACAAGATGCTCCAGGAAATGCTCTTATGCATTTCCTTTACTAGTCCTACAATCAAAAGCCCTTGATTATTATTTTGGAGAATGGTACTAGAAATTGTAATCCAGGTATCAACCATGAATACTGCTACTGAGTTTCATTGCTTCTAGGCACTTTCCGCTCATAGAGCAAGAAAATATATGTATAGAAGTAACCTATATGTAGGCATACATCTGTAACTCTGTCTATATCTAGCCAGCCATATACACATGTTCAGACTGACTTCTATGATTTTAATCCATTATCCCATGGGTCATTATAGTCTCACCCCTATGATTATGTATAAATGCCCACTCTAAAACTGAAAAACCTGACTTTCACCTTCTATTATCCATTTCCTTAATGGTTTAATTCCTCTGAACACATATAGCACTGTCAGAATTATTAACCTATGTCCCCATGGAAAGAACTTTATCAAATAGAAAACTAAACTAGAATGTTTACAGTATAATTCCTTTTGCCTTCAGTTTAAATAGTCCTTGACATAGTCATTCAGGTCAGCACAGTTTACTTCACTCCCTTTAACTAATGCTATGAATTGGAAAATTTTATTCCTCCAAAATGATGTATTGAAATCCTAACCCCCAAGCATAATATATGTAGACAGGTCTTTTAGGAAGTGATTAGGTCATGAAGAAGGAGATGTCATGAATGGCATTCAGTTCAGTTCAGTTCAGTCACTCAGTCGTGTCTGACTCTTTGAGACCCCATGAATCACAGCACGCCAGGCCTCCCTGTCCATCACCATCTCCCGGAGTTCACTCAGACTCACGTCCATCGAGTCAGTGATACCATCCAGCCATCTCATCCCCGGTCAGCCTCTTTTCCTCCTGCTCCCAATCCCTCCCAGCATCAGAGTCTTTTCCAATGAGTCAACTCTTCGTATGAGATGGCCAAAATATAGGAGTTTCAGCTTTAGTATCATTCCTTCCAAAGAAATCCCAGGGCTGATCTCCTTCAGAATGGACTGGTTGGATCTCCTTGCAGTCCAAGGGACTCTCAAGAGTCTTCTCCAACACCACAGTTCAAAAGCATCAATTCTTTGGTGCTCAGCCTTCTTCACAGTCCAACTCTCACATCCATACATGACCATGGGAAAAACCATAGCCTTGACTAGAATGGCATTAGTGACATTATACTAAAAGAGTTCCCACAGAGCTTCTCCTTCCACTGTGTGAGGACACAAGAAATTTTCAACTCAAAGAGAACCCACATTCAATCACGCTGGATGATCTTGGACTTCCAGTCTCCAGGTATATGGAGAAACAATATATTTCTGCCGTTCATAAGCTGACTAGCTTGAGGTATTTTGTGATAACAATCAAAATGGACTAAGACAGTGAAAAAAGTTGTTAAATATATGTGAAATACAGGTGATTCACTTGTCATTCTGCATTTTATTGTACACACCCTTGAACTCCAAAATAATATATTCTTAAAATTTTTAAATACCTTAAATTTCAACAGATTTTGGCAAAGGCTCAATGTCATATAACTGCAGTTACATATTACAGAGAACAGGTTAACCTCTGAAAAATTCCCTATGCCCTATCTTTTCAAATTTCCTCTCCTCTGCCCTCACATTATGGCATGCTTATATCTGTCTGTCTATACTTTTGCCTCTTCTAGAGTGGTATGTAATTGAAATCACAGAGCTCATACTTTTTTCACAATGACATCTTTTACTTAGTAATGTGCATTTAACATTCATCAATGTCTTTGATGACTTGATACTCATTTTTATTGCTGAAAAAAATTCAATTGTATGGCTATCACACAGATTTTCTGAGGTCCATTTAGTTACTGGAGGACATAATGCCACTTTCATTTTTAGGCAATTATGAATAAACCTGCTATAAACATTTATGCAGTTTTTTGGTGGACATAAGTTTTCAAATCAGTTTGATAAGTACCTAAGTGTGTGACTGCTGGTTGATAATCTATGGTTAGCTTTGTAAGTCACAGCCAAACTCTTCCCAAGTAGTTGTATTATTTTTCATTCCCAACTGTAATAAGTGAGAGTTCCAGCTACTCCTCATCCTCACCAGGACTGTTGCATCTGGGTCATTCTAAGAGGCATTTACCAGTATCTTGATGCTTTAATTTGCAATTCCTTAATTATATTTGATGTTCATAATCTATACTTATGTGCCAGTTGTATATCTTCTTAGGTTAGGTATCTGTTCTGTTTGCCCATTTTGAAGTTCTCTTTCTTACTGTTTAGTTTTATGAATTCTTTCTAACTTGAATATCAGGAGCTTTACTATGTATATGCTTTTCAAATATTTTTCCCAGTCAGTAGTTTGTCTATATTTTCTTAACAGTGGCTCTGAGAAAGAAGTTTTAAATATTAATAAAGTGCTACATGTCAATTTTTTCTTTCATGGATGTTGCTTTTGGTGTTGCATCTAAAATCTCATCATCAAACTGAACATCACCTAGATTTTCTTCTAGTTTTCTACTAGAAGTCTTTTAGTTTCACACTTTACATTTAGATCTACATTCCATTTTGAGTCAATTTCTATAAAATATGCAAGGTCCATGTCTAGGTTATTGCTATCATTTTGTATATTTTGTGGGACAACATATTTTTTCATAGCTATTTTTTGAACAATGATGAGAATGAGTCTCATCTTTTCTAAAGGATTTTGCCTTCATTTACCATTTTATTCATATTGAGTAAGAATATTTTGTACATGATTTTTGTTGCAGCTATATTCATATGTGACTGACTTAAATTTTCCAGTTAACTACTGTATACCAATAATATGCTTAAATCACATAATTCATTGGGGAATATTCTTATTCTAGTATTTATTTTAAACTTTTTTATATTGGAGTATAGCTGATTAAAAATATTGTTACAGTTTCAGGTGGACAGCAAAGGGACTCAGCCATACATATCCTTATTATATTATTATTTAAAGGTTTTGTATAGGAATTATACTATGGCTCTTCACTGTAGGCAAATACATATCCAATGATTCAATTTCTTTGGTAATTAGAGGGCTTTTCAGTATTTATATTGTATGTATATACATGCTTCATAGAATGAGTAAATTTTTTTAAGTGAGATGTCACTTTATATTACAAAGAACAGAGATTGTCTCAGTTTCACAGAGGGTATGTGAAATGTGGACCAGTTTACATAAGCTCACCTTGTACTGCTTGAAGTATGTTTTCAAATGGAATGGGAAAGATTCTGTCCCTTTCTAGAATAAGGATACCCAGTGTAGTAAGTAATTATCATAATGCATCACAGCGATTTACATCTTGTGTACAAACATGCATACCATATAACTGTTATGGGTCCGCTTATGAGAAATAATTATTCATATTCTTGAATCTGGACTGGTTGAGCCTTCTATTGACCAATATGATGTGGCAGAAGAGATAGGTGATTCTGGAACATAGAACATAAGAGGGCTTTGTACCCTCTGCTCTCATTTTAGAAACTTGAGAACTTTATGTATGAAGTATAGTCTAAATTACTTGAGATGAGAGGTCATATGGCAGAAAAATTGAGGCATCCAGCAGGAATGACCTTGGAATTTTTTGTTCAATCCATCCATGGGGTGAATATAGTCATGAGTGAGTTTTCATCCTCATAAAAATGCCACGTGCTACACTTAAAAAAAAAATCAGTCTTCATCTCATGAATTCCAATTTAGCCACTTCTACATCTTTTCTATAGTTTCCATACTCATTATAGATGTTGGTTTTGTTGTTCAGTTGCTAAGTCATATCTGACTCTTTGCAACACCATGAACTTCAGCATGCTAGGCTTCTCTGTACTACACTGTCTTCCAGAATTTGCTCAAACTCATGTCCACTGAGTCAATGATGCCATCCAAACTCTTCCTCTGTTGCCCTCCTCTCCACCTGCCCACAGTCTTTCCCAGCATCAGGATCTTTTTCAGTGAGTCTACTTTTCTCATCAGGTGGCAGAAGTATTAGAGCTTGAGTTTTGCTTCATCTTTCCAATGAATATTCAGGGTTGATTTCCTTTTGAGTAGACTGGTTTGATCTCTTTGCAGTCCAAGGGACTCTCAGGAGTCTTATCCAACACCACAATTTGAAACCATCAATTCTTTGGTGCTCAGACTTCTTTATGGTCCAGCTCTCACATCTGTACATGAATACTGGAAAAAACATGGCTCTGACTATACTACCTTTGTCAGCCAAGTGATCTCTGCTTTTTAATACACTATCAAGGTTTGTCATAGCTTTTCTTCTAAGGAGCAAGCAACTTTTAATTTCATGGCTGCATTCACTGTCTGCAATGACTCTGGAGCCCAAGAAAATAAAATCTGATAATGTTTCCACTTTTCCCCCATTTATTTGCCTTAAAGTGATGGGAAATTTTGCTCTTTCTTTTTTGAACGTTGAATTTTAAGCCACTTCTTTACTGTAGACTCTTGAGAGTCCCTTGGACTGCAAGAAGATCCAACCAGTCAGTCCTAAAGGAAATCAGTCCTGAATATTCATTGGAAAGACTGATACTGAAGCTGAAACTGCAATATTTTGGCAAACTGATGCAAAGAATTTATTCACTAGAAAAGATCCTGATGCTGGAAAAGATTGAAGGAAAAAGGAGAAGGGGACGAGAGAGGATGAGATGGTTGGATGGCATCATCGACTCAATGGACATGAGCTTCAGTGAGCTCTAGTAGTTGGTGATGGAAGGGAAGACTGTTGCAGTCCATGGGGTTGCGAAGAGCTGGACACAACTGAGTGACTGAACGGATCTAAACTTCACTCTCCTCTTTCACCTTAATTAAGAGGCTCTTTAGTTTTGTTTACTTTCTGCCAATAAACTGTTATCATATGGATATCTGATATTGTTGATATTTCTCCTCACAATCTTGATTCCATGTAATGGATTCTTGGAGTGTGGGTCATGAGTTGTCCAGTCAAATGGGTTGTGAGTCATCCAGCCCAGCATTTCGCATGATGTACCCTGCGTAGAAGTTATGTAAGCAGGGTGACAATATTCAAATTTGTCATACACCTTACCCTATATGGAAGCAGTCAGTTGTTCAGTTTCTGGTTCTAACTGCATACAGGTTCCTAAGGAGACAGGTAAGGTGATCTTGTATTCCCATCTCTTTAAGAATTTTCCACATTATTTTTTTTATGACCCACACAGTCAAAAGCTTCTGCACAGTAAAGGAATCCTCCCACTTTTTTTCCTCTGAAATTCTCTTGCATTCTCTATGATCCAGTGAATGTTGGTAATTTGATCTCTGGCTCCTCTCTTGCCTTTTCTAAACCTAGTTTGTACATCTGGTGCGTGTGGTGCTGAAGCCTAGCCTGAAGGATTTTGAGCATAATCTTGCAAACATGAGAAAAGAGCATGATTATACAGTAGGTTTTTTTTTGGCATTTCCCTTCTTTGGGACAGGAATGAAAACTGACCTTTTACAGTCCTATGGCCACTGTTGAGTTTTCCAAATTTGCTAAGTTATGGAGTGCAGCACTTTAACAGCACCATCTTTTCCAGCTAAAACTCCATTACCTTTGTTGGTAGTAATGTGCCCTAAGGCCCATTTGCCTTCATACTTCAGGAACCCATCACCTGGATAAACTACCTCCAGGAATTTCATCATCTCCCCTAACACTGTGGTGACCACTATGATACTGGAGGTCAGTGGGAAAATAACTCCAGAAAGAATGAAGGGATGGAGCCAAAGCAAAAACAATACCAAGCTGTGGATGTGACTGGTGATAGAGGCAAGGTCTGATGTTGTAAAGATCAATATTGTATAGGTTCAACATTGCACAGGTCCATGAAACAAGGCAAACT
>SJYC01142861.1:0-10714 GCA_006408675.1 Madoqua kirkii
TGTAACAGTTATTTCAATTACTATTGGGCTTCCCTGGTGGCTCAGACGGTACAGCGTCTGCCTGTAGTGCGGGAGACCTGGGTTCGATTCCTGAGTCGGGAAGATCCCCTGGAGAAGGAAATGGCAATCCACTCCAGCACTCTTGCCTGGAAAATCCCATGGACGGAGGAGCCTGGAAGGCTGTGATCCATGGGGTTGCTGAGGGTCGGATACGACTGAGCGACTTCACTTCACTTCATTGACAATCCAAATGAATGAATTATAACAAAAATAGCTTTAACATTCAAGCTATTGAAAAGGACATCAAACAAGGAAATGTATTCAAAACTGACAAAGGGTTTCATCTTTGCTTCTTCCTCTCATTCTACTATCCAAATTCAGGTATTTTTTTGTGTGATTTCATGTTTTCTTCAGGTATAATCTGAATAAAATATCTAAACAAAAAGGCCAACACTTTTTAACATTCAAGCTATTGAAAAGGACATCAAACAAGGAAATGTATTCAAAACTGACAAAGGGTTTCATCTTTGCTTCTTCCTCTCATTCTACTATCCAAATTCAGGTATTTTTTTGTGTGATTTCATGTTTTCTTCAGGTATAATCTGAATAAAATATCTAAACAAAAAGGCCAACACTAACTTCAGAAATATTACCAAATGTCAAGTCAGTTGAAAAGAAAGAGAAGGGAAATGGAAAGAATTTGGCTCCCTGGGTTGAGTGTTACCACTCATTAAGTAAGTAAGTAAGTAAGTAAGTAAGTAAAGTCACTCAGTCGTGTCCAACTCTTTGTGACCCGGTGGACTACAGCCCACCAGGCTCCTCAGTCCATGGGATTCTCCAGGCAAGAATGCTGGAGTAGGGTTGCCATTTCCTTCTCCAGGGGATCTTCCCAACCCAGGGATCGAACCCGAGTCTCCTGCATTGGAGGCAGACGCTTTAACCTATTAGTAACATTTATTAATGTTACAACATGTCATGTCATGAGCCTATCTGGGGCACATCATATGTTTCGACCACTCATTAGTTAACAATATTGGACTTGAAGAAAGTACTTGTTAAAATTTTGTTCAGGCTATTTCTAGAAATGAGAGTAAATGGGAATAATTTTCCTTTGAGAAAAAGAAGAATCATGCATGTACTGTGAAAAAGTTAGCTTAAAGGTCAACATTCAGAAAATAAAAATCATGGCATCTGGCCTCATCACTTCATGGGAAATAGATGGGGAAACAGTGGAATCAGAGTCAGACTTTATTTATTTTAGGCTGCAAAATCACTGCAGATGGTGATTGCAGCCATGAAATTAAAAGATGCTTACTCCTTGGAAGGAAAGTTATGAGCAACCTAGACAACATATTCAAAAGCAGAGACATTACTTTGCCAACAAAGGTCCATCTAGTCAAAGCTATGGTTTTTCCAGTAGTCATGCATGTGACTGGATGTGAGAGTTGGACTGTGAAGAAAGCTGAGCACCGAAGAATTGATGCTTTTGAACTGTGGGGTTGGAAAAGACTCTTGAGAGTCCCTTGGACTGCAAGGATATCCAACCAGTCCATTCTAAAGAAGATCAGTCCTGGGTGTTCATTGGAAGGAATGATACTAAAGCTAAAACTCCAGTACTTTGGCCACCTCATGCAAAGAGTTGACTCATTTGAAAAGACTCTGAGGCTGGGAGGGATTGGGGACAGGAGAAGAAGGGGACGACAGAGGATGAGATGGCTGGATGGCATCACTGACTCAATGGACATGAGTTTGAGTGAACTCCAGGAGTTGGTGATGGACAGGGAGGCCTGGCGACTAAACTGAACTGAACTGAACCGAACTGAGTAAGAGTAGGAAAATGAAAGCAATAAATTTTATCTCTATTCTCTTTATTGTGTTCTAGAAACAGCTCTAAATTGGCAAAATAAAACAGAACAAGTGGTCATTTTGAGACTTAGATGAAAGTAATTATTTAGGAAATAAACGGTCTGACTGCCCACTTAATAAGGTCAGTTAGGCAACTTTTTAACCCAAATTCCATGTTTTCTTTTTTGTATCCAAGAATATGCCGAGGTTAAAAAAAAAAAAAAAGGACTCTGTGGCTATCTATTCATTTCAAGTAAAATAAATAAAATACTACTTATTAATATGGGGCTCTATAATACTCACAAATTCTATTCATTCATATATCAATTAAACCAACACATTTTATTCACCAAAGGGAATATCTGGATCTATATTAAACATGATATAGAAGCTTTAAAATAAGAGATCTATTTTCCAGTGAGATAAGTAAGGAGGTAAACGTTCAATTATTCCACAAGATCTTCTCTTCTTTTTCATTTTCCATTCAACCACGTGGAAGAAAACTAGGGCTGTTCATAAACTGGGCATCCCTTTTGCCTTTGTGATGAGACAAAACACAACTCAGCAAAGAAAAACACATGGTGAAGGAACTTCATGTCTGCCTATGATCACAAGGATGGCAGTTAATATTAGTGATCTCAACACTTAATGTTAACAGTTTACTGAGTAGCAGTGGGAAATTTAGCACTCTATATACATTTTTTCATTTAATTCTCATAAATTCTTATGACAAATCTGCTGTTATAGATCACAAAAAGAATAGCTGAAGCTTGGTGAAGGATTCAAATCAATTTTTAAACTTAAGGGTAAATGAAAGATATCCATGAGTTTATACTTGCCTACCCTAGTATACCTACAAAGACCAGTTACAGTTAGCTCAAAGTTCTTAAATGATCCTTGGAAACAAATAAACAAACAAACAACAATAACATATATATATATGTAATAGGAGGTTAGTGGATGTGGTGGTTTAAAATATGTCCACAGATTCTTTGACACTCCTGTGATGGTAATTTTATGTGTCAGTTTGATTAGACTAATTATGTGTGAATTACCAGGCTAGCAAAGTAATGCTCAAAATCCTTCAAAATAGCCTTCAACAGTTTGCAAACCGAGAATTTCCAGATATACAAGCTTGATTTAGAAATGCAGAGGAACCAGAGATCAAATTGCCAACATCTGTTGAATCATAGGAAAAGGAAGGAAATTCAAGAAAAATATCTGCTTCTGCTTCTTTGACCTTGTGGATCACAACAAACTATGGAAAATTCTTAAACAAATGGGAAATCAGACCACCTAGCTTGCCTCCTGAGAAACCAGTATGCAGGCAAAGAAGCAACAGTTAGAACCAGACATGGAAGAAGAGACAGGTTCTAAATTAGGAAAGGAGAATGTCAGGCTGTATATTGTTACCCTGCTTATTTAACTTCCATGCAGAGTACATCATGTGAAAAACCAGACTATTTGAATCACAAGTTTGAATCAGGATGGCTGGGAGAAATAGCAACAACCTCAGATATGCAGATGATACTACCCTAATGGTAGAAAGAGGAAGAAAACTAAAGAGTCTTTTGATGATTTATACTTGCCTACCCTAGTATACCTACAAAGACCAGTTACAGTTAGCTCAAAGTTCTTAAATGATCCTTGGAAACAAATAAACAAACAAACAACAATAACATATATATATATGTAATAGGAGGTTAGTGGATGTGGTGGTTTAAAATATGTCCACAGATTCTTTGACACTCCTGTGATGGTAATTTTATGTGTCAGTTTGATTAGACTAATTATGTGTGAATTACCAGGCTAGCAAAGTAATGCTCAAAATCCTTCAAAATAGCCTTCAACAGTTTGCAAACCGAGAATTTCCAGATATACAAGCTTGATTTAGAAATGCAGAGGAACCAGAGATCAAATTGCCAACATCTGTTGAATCATAGGAAAAGGAAGGAAATTCAAGAAAAATATCTGCTTCTGCTTCTTTGACCTTGTGGATCACAACAAACTATGGAAAATTCTTAAACAAATGGGAATATCAGACCACCTAGCTTGCCTCCTGAGAAACCAGTATGCAGGCAAAGAAGCAACAGTTAGAACCAGACATGGAAGAAGAGACAGGTTCTAAATTAGGAAAGGAGAATGTCAGGCTGTATATTGTTACCCTGCTTATTTAACTTCCATGCAGAGTACATCATGTGAAAAACCAGACTATTTGAATCACAAGTTTGAATCAGGATGGCTGGGAGAAATAGCAACAACCTCAGATATGCAGATGATACTACCCTAATGGTAGAAAGAGGAAGAAAACTAAAGAGTCTTTTGATGAAGATGAAAAAGGTGAGAAAGCTGGCTTAAAATTCAACTTTCAAAAAATGAACATCATGGCATCTGGTCCTGTCACTTCATGGCAAATAAATGCAGAAACAACTGGAAACAGAAAGAGATAAATAAATTTTCTTGAGTTCCAAAATCACTGCAGATGGTGACTGTAGCCATGTAACTAAAGGATGCTTGCTCCTTGGAAGGAAACCTATGACAAAAATAGTGTATTAAAAAGTAGAGACATCAGTTTGCCAACAAAGGTGTGTCTAGTCAAAGTTACGGTTTTCTCAGTAGTCATGTATGGATGTGAGATCTGGATCATAAAGAAGATTGAGTTCCTAAGATTGATGCTTTTGAACTGTGGTTCTGGAAAAGACTCTACAGAGTCCCTTGGACAACAAGGAGATCAAATCAGTCAATTTTAAAGGAAATCAACCTTTTATATTCACAGGAAGGACTGATGCTGATGCTGAAGCTTCAATACTTCGGCCACCCGATGTGAACAGCCAACTCATAGGAAGAGATCCTGATTCTGGGAAAGATGGAGGGCAGGAGAGAAGGGGACAACAGAGAATGAGATGCATGAATGGCATCAATGACTCAATGGACAAGTTTGAGCAAACTCTGGGAAATGGTGAAGGACAGGGAAGCCTGGCATGCTGCAGTCCATGGGGTCACAAAGAGTTGAACTGCTTGTGACTGAACAACAAGGGATGCCCAGATAGCTGGTAAAGCACTTCTGAATATATGTTTGAGCATCTTTCTGGAAAAGATTAGAATTTGAATCAGTAGACTGACTTATGAAGATCTTCTTTACCAAAGCAAGTGGACATTATCTCATTTTATGAGAACCTGAACAGAACAATAAGGTGGAAGGTGGATGCATTTGTTGTCTGCTTAAGCTGGGAAAAGGAGCATCTATTTTCTACCCTTGGATACTGGCAATTCTGGTTCCCTGAACTTCAAGGGACTTGAAGCTTTCCTAATTCTCCAGTTTGAAGAAAGCAGATAATGGAATTTCTGAGCCTCCATAATCATGTAAGACTATAAATATGTGAGTTGGACTTAATGACCAACTTCTAATGAAAGTAAGATGGTGTTTCTGGCAATGGGTAATACAAGTCATTGTGACTTCCTCATTGCTTTCTCTTAGGTCACTCACTTTTGGAGCTAGCTGCCATATTATAAGGATATTCTTGCAGTTCTTGGTTAATTGGCAGAACCATAGTAACCAAGACTCAAGTCTTCCTGCTACTTGCCATGTAAATTAGTCATCTCAGAAACCTCAGATGACTGCATCTAAAACTGATCTGTTTACGTCAACTTTTTCAGACAGCCAGAACAGAGCCATCCAGAAACACAGATCTTGAATTACTGAATCAAGGAAAAACATGATGAGATAATGAATTTTTGTTTGTTTGTTGTTTGGTGCTATGGTTTGCAGTAACTTATTAAAGATCAATAATGAAGCCATATATTGGGGATTATGAATGGTGAATCCATCTTCTTAAAAAAATAAAAAGCAGAAGAGTCTTTCAAAATATAACTATTGACTAAACTGCCCCTTTTAACAGTTCATGGTGTAAAGGAGCATAAACAAAATGATAGGTACAATCCAATATGACAAGTTCCCTTCTAGAAAAATGTAAACAAAGGAAAAACAGAGGCAGGTGTAAGATATTTTACCTGAGATAATTAGGGAACATTTCATCCAAAAAATAAAACGAAAACTGAGATTTAACTTCTCTGAGCAAGGTACTACACTATTCAATAAAATGATGTGCTACACATATAAATAAGTCCCAAATACATGGCCCTTCTTGAGATCTACAGGATGAAGATTTATATCTGCCTCATAGAAATATAAGATAACTGGTTCCTGAAATGAAATTAAAATAGAAATTGTCAGAGGTAAACATTTTTTTCTACTAAATGAAACTCAAATAAAATTTAGCATACATGCTAAGGAACACTAGCTAGTGTGCAATTAATCTGCATTTTAATAATTCTTGTATAAATCATATTCCTCCTGGGGCAATCATTCTGAATTTTCTTGACTTACATGTAAAACAATATTTTTCTCAAAAATATTTCACTCAACTAAGTCTATCAATTTTCCTTTTTAACCAAGTAATTCTCATTAATAACATTAAAGATGCTGAATCATCTCTGGCCTAGGATTTAGTATTCATGAATTTAAGCCTTTTCTACTTTTGATTCTAGCAATTCCTGCAATTTGACATTAGTAAAAATGTGACTGTTTAGAAATAGTCTAATATTAAAATTGTCTTTAGTCAATATCATGTAATTAAACTGACCTGTAAATATAAAAATGTTTATTTCTTAGTTCTGCCTAGAATGCTGCAATTTCTACATAGGGTATCATTTTAAATTTTGACAAAATAGACAGAATACAGAGCATTCTTCCTTCCTTATGGACATATTCAAGATGTCTCCTCTGCTGCTGCTGCTGCTGCTCCTCTGCATGTCTCTAAATCACTGGAGCCCACAGGCAAGAGTAGCAAGTGAGGAAACAAAATAAAATATTAGTTGTAACAAGAAGAAGAAATAAGGCCAAATTTTCTTGGGACAGGAAAAGACCTCCATCATTTACAAGCCATCTGTGGAACCAGCATGGTCTTGTTTCTTTGTTATTATTTATTATTTGTTTCAAGGAAAAACAATGGAATTTTGAGTCAGATTAGGAAAATCTGAGTCATGACGGTGTCTCACTAAATATGTGAACTGTAAGGCACTTCTAAGTCTTGACGTTTTCATAAATGGAAAGAAAAAGCTAACCATTCCTCACAGTTTGTGATTGGAACTGATTTTAATTACAAGAAATTGTGAGTATAATGGGAAGCGTTAGAAGGAAAAAACAATCTTAGTTCCTATTCCTCTAGTCTGTGCAGTTTGGAGTTCATGTATGATGACAAAGTTGTCGCTAGTCCCACCATTTACCACAACGACTGGGAAATAGAAGGGTAGATTTAAATTTGTTTTGAATAACATTAACAATAAGACCATAAGCAAATTGAGAAGATAACTTACAGAACTGGAGAAAATATTTGCAGATGAAGCAATGAACAGGAGTTAATCTCCAAAATATACACAGCTTATGTAGATCAATATCAAGAGAAACAAACAACCATATCAAAAGATGGACAGGAGTTCTAAATATATATTTCTCCAAAGAAGACATACAGATGGCCTTAAGCAAATTGAGAAGATACTTACAGAACTGGAGAAAATATTTGCAGATGAAGCAATGAACAGGAGTTAATCTCCAAAATATACACAGCTTATGTAGATCAATATCAAGAGAAACAAACAACCATATCAAAAGATGGACAGGAGTTCTAAATATATATTTCTCCAAAGAAGACATACAGATGGCCAAGAGGCACGAAAAGGGGCTCAACATCACTAATTATTAGAAAAATGGAAATCAAAACTACAATGAAGTACCACTTCACACTGGTCAGAATGGCCATCATCAATAAGTCTAAAAATAATAAATTCTGGAGAGGGTGTAGAGAAAAGGGAACAATCCTACACTGTTGGTGGAAATGAAAATTGGTGCAATCACTATGAAAGCAGTATGAAGGTTCTCAAAATGCTAACAATAAAGCTACCATATGATTCTGTAACCCTACTCTTGGGCATATCCAAAGAAAACCATAATTCGAAAAGATACATACACTCCAATGTTCACTGCATGCTTGTTTACAATAGCTAAGACGTGCAAGCAACCTAAATGACAACAGATGAATGAATAAGGAAGATGTGGTAACTTATACAAAGGAACGTTAATCAGGCATAGAAAGAATGAAAAATGCCATTTGCAGCAACCTGGATGGATGTAGAGATTATCGTACTAAGTAAAGTGGATAGAGAAAGACAAACATCATATAATACTGCTTATTTCTATAATCTAAAAAACAGTAATAATACAAATTAACTTATATAAAAACATAAAAAGACCTGCAGACACAGAAAACAAATTTATCATGATCAAAGAGGAAAGGAAAGAAGAGATAAATTAAAGTTTGGGATTAACATATACATACTACTGTCTATAAAGTAGATAACCAACAAGGACCTACTATATAGCACAGGAACTATTCAATATTTTGTAATAACCTATAAGTCCCATGGATTGCAAGGAGATCCAACCAGTCCATTCTAAAGGAAATCAGTCCTGGATGTTGTTTGGAAGGAATGATGCTAAAGCTGAAACTCCAGTACTTTGGCCACCTCATGCGAACAGTTGACTCATTGGAAAAGACTCTGAAGCTGTGAGGGAATAGGGAGTGGAGGAAAAGGGGAGACAGAGGATGAGATGGCTGGATGGCATCACTGACTCGATGGACGTGAGTCTGAGTGAATTCCAGGAGTTGGTAACGGACAGGGAGGCCTGGCACACTGCAGTTCATGCGGTCGCAAAGAGCTGGACATGACTGAGTGACTGAACTCAACTAAACTGATAAGGGAAAAGAATATGAAATATAGAACTGAATCAGGCTTCCCAAGTGGCTCAGTGGTGAAGAATCTGCCCATCAAGCATGAGACACACGTTTGACCCCTGGGTCCAGAAGATCTTCTGGTGAAGGAAACGGCAAACCACTAAAGTATTCTTGCCTAAGAAATATGGATAGAGAAGCCTGGTAGGTTATAGTCCATGTGGTTTCATGGAGTTCAACATGACTTAGAGATTGTGTGTGTGTGTGTGTGTGTGTGTGTGTGTGTGTGTGTGTGTATGTGTTAGTCACTCAGTTATGTCTGACTCTTTCCGGACCCATAGACTGTAGCCCAGCAAGATACTCTGTCTGTGGGATTTTTCAGGAAAGAACACTGGAGTGGACTGCCATGTCCTTCTCCAGGGGCCCTTCCCAACCCAGGGACTGAACCTCTGTCTCTTGTATTGCAGGCAGATTGAATTATTTCCCACTTGATTCACTGGGGAAACCTTTCTTATAAGTAAGCTTCCCTGGTGGCTTAGATGATTAAAAAAAAAAAAAAAGTCTGCAACGTGGGAGGCTAGGGTTTGATCCCTGGGTCAGGAAGATCCCCTGGAGAAGAGAATGGCTATGGGCTTATATCTTTCAAACTAATGATACAAAGAGAATAATTATTATATGAGTTGTGAATATAAATTCAATACTAGAAGATTTCAGATACTATATTTTATGCTTCAAATGATTCTTTTCTTATCCAGTGTCCTCAAAAATTACTGTCATATATTCAGACATGGTTAAAAATGCAATAGAAAAGTAAAAATGACTATACAGCTAGCATAATTATATGGAGCTTCAGGTCAGTTCAGTCACTCATCCTCTGTCATCCTCTTCTCCTTCTGCCCCCATTCCCTCCAGGCATCAGAGTCTTTTCCAATGAGTCAACTGTTCACATGAGGTGGCCAAAGTACTGGAGTTTCAGCTTTAGCATCATTCCTTTCAAAGAAATCCCAGGGATGATCTCCTTCAGAATGGACTGGTTGGATCTCCTTGCAGTCCAAGGGACTCTCAAGAGTCTTCTCCAACACCACAGTTCAAAAGCATCAGTTCTTTGGCACTCAGCCTTCCTCACAGTCCAACTCTCACATCCATACATGACCACAGGAAAAACCATAGACTTGACTAGATGGACCTTAGTCGTGTTATATAAACTGATCTAGCGGTAGGACAAGAAAGGGAAAGGTATATACAAAGACTGGGATAAACATAATAGTTCAGGCCAACTGTAAGTATGTGTCTAGAAGAGATTTCCAATTGTTTGTATATGGTGATAAGAAGTCTAAGATTAGCGAATACATTTGTATTTGTAAATACAAAAAGGCATACAATAGAAGTTATCAGGAGGGAATATCAACAGGACCTAGGGTATAGCACTTATTATAAACCAAACGACTTTAGAAATTTAGCAGAAGCTAACCACTTTTCTTATTTAATGGAGTGCCCATTTAACAGAATCATTTCAAATACTTTGAAGGAAAGCATCAGAACAATTCTCAAACATTTTAATTCATTTATTGGCAAGATTCTGATATCTAAAATTGATTTAAAAAATTGAGGAACAGTATCTAAATGTGAGTGAAATTGATCAGTAGTGTTCGACTCTTCCTGAAACCATGGACTGTAGCCAACCAGGCTCCTCCATCCACGGAATTTGATAGGCAAGAGTACTGGAGTGGGTTGCCATTTCCTTCTCCAGGGGATCTTCCCAATAAGGGATATTTTAAGTGAATATCTATTTTGCAATGTCTATATGCTGATGTTCCTATTTAGAGGAAGATCTTTTGATAGGGCCTTACACATACTATGTTCCACAACTTAAATTACATTTGTTGCTATTTTAAAATAACAATAAAAAAAATAAATTGGGGGATATTCAGTTTAGTTCAGTGCTCAGTTGTGTCTGACTCTTTGCAACCTCATGAATCTTAGCACACCAGGCCTCCCTGTCCATCACCATCTCTCAGAGTTCACTCAAACTCATGTCCATCGAGTGGGTGATGTCATCCACCCATCTCATCCTCTGTCGT
>SJYC01142863.1:0-16562 GCA_006408675.1 Madoqua kirkii
TATCATTTTGGAAATATTCATGATTATTTATCATAAATATAATAAAATAGATACTGTTTCCTAAAGACCTATGGAAACTCTGATATGATCTGTAACTACTAAAACTTTAGAAATGCATTAGTATTGAATAGGCTTACCCTTGGAAAAAAAGTTATGACCAACTTAGAGAGCATATTGATAAGCAGAGACTTACTTTGCCAAAAAGGTCCATCTAGTCAAGGCTATGGTTTTCCATTGGTCATGTATGGATGTGAGAGTTGGACTGTGAGGAAAGCTGATCGCCGATGAATTAATGCTTTTGAACTACGGTGTTGGAGAAGACTCTTGAGAGTCCCTTGGACTGCAAGGAGATCCAACCAGTCCATTCTAAAGGAGATCGGTTCTGGGTGTTCTTTGGAAAGAATGATGCTAAAGCTGAAACTCCAATACTTTGGCCACCTCAAGCGAAAAGCTGACTCACTGGAAAAGACCCTGATGCTGGGAGGGATTGGGGGCAGGAGGAGAAGGGGACAACAGAGGATGAGATGGCTGGATGGCATCACTGACTCCATGCATATGAGTCTGGGTGAACTCCAGGAGTTGGTGATGGACAGGGAGGCCTGGTGTGCTGCGATTCACGGGGTTGCAAAAGAGTCGGACACGACTGAGTGACTGAACTGAATTGAACTGAACCAACATGTAAAGAAATTTACACTAATTCATCCTGCTTTTTATTTTGGATATACATGCCTACTTCATAGTAAGACCATTGGTTAATAAAATCTGGATAAAGATAATAAAAAAGATATCTATGGATAATTTTAATCTATTCTGTATTCAAAGAAATGCTACGTGTTAGAAAATATTTCTTGGATTGGGAGCCAGATTTAATTTCCAAAAACAAGATCTCAAGTAGGTAACTGTCATTAACAAAGGTGAAATGACAGAGCAATACTATTTCCTGGCACTTTTAATTATACTGTAGGTAGGTACAGAAGATTCTTCAAAGTTGTTAATACAAATCATCTCCTGCCTCATTTCTAAGGGTATTTTATATATGTCTTAAATCTAGAGCACTGTTATGCAGTACAGATACCTCACTTCTGTGTTATGTTATGCTCCCATTCCAAGCTAGACTTCCAAGCTAGATGTAGGACTTACATAAGCTGAGTTCTCACTCTGCATCTAGGTATATCCTTAAAGACTATCACTGTACCCAGACTTTTCAAACTATCCTTCTTTTTTAAAATCTCTTGAAATATTTTTAATGTATTTATCTGTGTCTAACCAACGGCACCCCACTCAAGTACTGTTGCCTGGAAAAATCCATGGATGGAGGAACCTGGTAGGCTGCAGTCCACGGGGTCGCTAAGAGTCAGACATGACTGAGCGACTTCACTTTCACTTTTCACTTTCATGCTTTGGAGAAGGAAATGGCAATCCACTCCAGTATTCTTCCCTGGAGAATCCCAGGAATGGGGGAGCCTGGTGGGCTGCCATCTATGGTATCACACAGAGTCAGACACGACTGAAGCGACTTAGCAGCAATCTAGTTTTACTCTTCAAACACATCTATAAATTATCAGTTATTTTTTACAGATGGTCTATTTTGCTCTCCTATCCATACATGAGACTATATTTTAAAATTACATTCTTAATTTCAATTTTCATAATTTCTAAAATGTGCCTACACATGTTCCATGACAACCTGGTCTTGGCTAATTTTTACATTCTTTTCCAATATCTATGATCATTTCATTCATTGTTATGAAATACCCTTATTATCATCTTTTCTCTGCTTATTAGACTGCATATTATTCTATTTGTTTTGTCTTGCTAACTATCCTTCAAGATGATTATTTATACATGTGATTTACAATGATTCTTATGGCAAACATAGTTTCAATAGATGTTATCTGTGAGACCCCATGTGTCCTGGAATATGAATCTAACTCAGAAAAAGAGAAATTCACAATAACTTTATAACAACACATTCAAATTGTACAGTGGAAGTGACAAGTGGATTCAAGGGATTAGATCTGATAGATAGAGAGCCAGAAGAACTATGGATGAGGGCTGAGTAAGTTTTAAGGTTGATAGTTATTTCCAATCACATCATTGTAGGGAAACCTCACAATGGTTTGTCATGGAATCCTATGATTATGATTTATTATAGATTATTACTGTGCTATTTATTCATAGCTCAGGACAGATAGCCAATCTGTTTGTTGCCTCCTAGTAGAGGAGATAACGTTTTTTTCTGTTTTCTATATCTCCAACAGTAGACAGTTTCATGACTCCCAGCTTCATTTATCTAGATTAGTCTGGTTCTCTACAAGGAGAAAACTATTTTCATAATCCTTTCTGTTACAGAGTCTAAGCCCTAATTCCCAGACACTGATAACTATGTCAGACTCTACTCCATTTATGAGCTCTTTGATCCTATTCATCACTCTAATGTTGATATTCTCTTTCACTTTTGTTGACCAAACACTCTGTTTTTCTTAGTTTAAGAGTAGTAGTTGTCTTTCTTTCTTTCTTTCTTTTGTTTAACAAATTTCCATGGAAAGCAAAGAGAGTGATTTGAGAGAAGGAAAAAATCAACGGATAGAAGAGAGGGAAGAAGCTTATTTTCAACATTATTTATGTGTATTATATTTATTAGAAGCTCATCTCTCCCATGATGACATCTCCTACACAATAATCACTCTCTCAATCTCTTCCTAACCTTTACATATACTTTTATTTGCAGCAATGTTCTTTTACCAATCTTACTTTTAAGCACATAAACTGTAATTGGATTTTCAATATATTGCCATAAATCTTTCCCTATTACTAATATAGTGGTCACCCAATAATTGTTGCTCTGAAAGTCAAAAATAGAAACTATAACCAATATAGTCTAATGTTAATTTAGCTCCTTCTTAGCTCTATCTTCTTATTGCTTCTGTGATTGTTCCATTTCTTTCCCTATAACCAAATCACCTGCCTTCTGTTAAGTTCTGCAGATGTGAACTGAAATTATGTGATGCCGGGAAGTGGTCAAACAAGAGATGGCAAGCATGAACATCAACATTTTAGGAATCAGTGAACAAAATGGACTGGAATGGGTGACTCAGATGATCATTATATCTACTACTGTGGGCAAGAATCCCTTAGAAGAAATGCAGTAACCCTCAAAGTCAACAAGAGTCTGAAATGCAGTACTTGGATGCAATTTCAAAAACAACAAAATTATCTCTGTTCGTTTCCAAGGCAAGTCATTCAATATCAGAGTAATTCAAGTCTGCCCCAACCAGTAATGCTGAAGAAGCTGAAGTTGAATGGTTTTAGGCAGATCTACAAGACCTTCTAAAATTAACACCAAAAAAAGATGAAAATATGTTCTTTTCAACATAGCGGACTGGAATGCAAAAGTAGGAAATCAAAAGATACCTGGTGTAACAGGCAAATTATGTTGGGAGTACAGAATGAAGCAGGGTAAAGGGTGACAGACTTTTGTCAAGAGAACTCACTCATCATAGCAAACACCATCTTCCAAAATACAAGAGAAGACTCTACACATGGACATCACCAGAAGGTCAATACTGAAGTCAGATTGATTATGTTCTTTGCAGCCAAAGATGGAGAATCTCTATATAGTAAGCAAAAACAAGACAGGGAGCTGACTGTGGCTCAGATCATGAATTTCTCATTAGCAAATTTAGACTTAAACTGAAGAAAGAAGGAGAAACCTCTAGACCATTCATGTATGACCTAAATCAAATCCCTTACGATTGTACAGTGGAAGTGACAAATGGATTCAGGGGATTAGATATGATAGATAGAGTGCTAGAAGAACTATGGATAAGGGTTTATGACATTGTACAGGAGGCAGTGATCAAGACTACCCCCAAGAGAAACAAATTAAAAAAAGAAAAATGGTTGTCTGAAGAGGTCTTAAAAATAGCTGAGAAAAGAAAAGAAGTGAAAGGCAAAGGAGAAAAGGAAAGATATACCCATTTGAATGCAGAGTTTCAAAGACTAGCAGGAGAGATAAGAGAGCTTTCCTCAGTGATCAGTGCAAAAAAAAAAAAAAAAGAGAGAGAGAGAGAGAGAAACAATAGAATGGGAAAGACTAGAGATCTCTTCAAGAAAAGCAGAGATACCAAGGGAACATTTCATGTAAAGATGGGCTCAATAACAGACAGAAATGGTATTGATCCAACAAAAGTAGAAGATAAGAAGAGATGGCAAGAACACACAGAAGAACTATACAAAAAAGATTTTAATGACCCAGATAACCACGATGGTGTGATCACTCACCTAGAGCCAGACATCCTGGAATGCAAAGTCAAGTGGGCCTTAGGAAGCCTCACTAGAAACAAAGCTAGCGGATGTGATGGAATTCCAGCTGTTATTTCAAGTCCTAAAAGATAATGCTGTCAAAGTTCCGCACTCAATATGCCAGCAAATTTTGAAACCTCAGCAGTGCCCATAGGACTGGAAAAGGTCAGTTTTCATTGCAATCCCAAAAAAAGGCAATGCCAAAGAATGTTCAAACTATCACACAACTGAACAGATCTCACACCCTAGTAAAGTAATGCTCAAAATTCTCCAAGCCAGGTTTCAACAGTATGTGAATGGTGAACTTCTAGACATCCAATCTGGCTTTAGAAAAGGCAGAAGACCAAAGATTAAATTGCCAACATCCACTGGATCATAGATAGAGCGAGAGTGTTCCAGAAAAAAACATCTACTTCTGCTTTTTTGACTATGCCAAAGCCTTTGACTGTGTGGATCATGACAAATTGTGGAAAATCGTTAAAACAAATGGGAATACCAGAACACATTACCTGCCTCCAGAGAAATCTGTATGCAGGTCAAGAAGCAACAATTGGGACTGTACTTGGAAAACCAGACCAGTTCCAATCCAGGAAAGGAGTATGTTGAGAGCATATATTTTCACCCTGTTTACTTAACTTATATGCAGATTACATCATGCAAAATGCCAGGCTGGATGAACCACAAGATGGAAACAAGATTGCTGGGACAAATATCAATAACTTCAAATATGCACATAACACCACCTTTATGGAAGAAAGTGAAGAAGAACTAAAAAGCCTCTTGATGAAAATGAAAGAAAAGAGTGAAAAAGCTGGCTTATAATTCAACATTCAGGAAACTAAGACCATGGCCACCTGATGTAAAGAACTGATTCACTGGAAAAGACCCTGCTACCGGGAAATACTGATGCAGGTGGAGAAGGGGATGACAGAGGATAAGATGGTCGGATAACATCACCAACTTAATGGACATGAGTTTGAGCAAACTCCGGGAGTTGGTGATGGACAGGGAGGCCTGGTGTGCTGCAGTCCATGGGGTCGCAGAGTTGGACACGACTGAGGGACTGAACTGAACTGAATTCCTTTATGTATGCTATTTTATTTTCCTAAAATTCTCCCTTTTATATCTTGTGTAGTTTGATCCAGTCATCTTTTATATTTATTCAAAGATGGTACTTCCTGTAGATAGACATGCATGTGATCTTTTGGATGAAATGTCCCTCTTATTTGCCTTCCTTAGAATGCTATGTTCATATCATTATCCCACTGTATTATGTAACTAAATACATATTTGTATAACTTATAAAGTTCTAACTAGGAAGTAAATCATTTTTTAATATTGAGGAAAAGAGCATAACTTTTTGTCTCTCATTATTATTAAAAACATTATTCTCTTCCCAAGTTTTATTACTACTGATTAGTTGCCTGCTCCCATTGTGTGAGCTCTTCTCACTTTACCAACAACCATCCATGCTATTCCAACTCCCCATTGTCTATATCTCCCCAATATTCAATCTAGCACATCATCTTATCCATTCACAAGGAAACCAGAAGCAAATAATAGTCTATAAGAGAATGTGTATCAATTTTAGAGGTATCATAATAGCAAACCATAAAAAAAATAGTTGAAAGTTGAATACCAAAATAACCTTTTCTGAACTTCAGCGTTTCCCCCAGCAGGTATGTGTATATGTGCATACATACATACATATTACAGAATATATATATATATATATATATATATATATATATATGTGTGTGTGTGTGTGTGTCTACATAATATGTATTTTTATAAACTGAAACTTACATTTTAAGCTCCAATCTCAATCAATTTGTTAAGGAGTTAATTTTTCACTAGTGATTGTGTTCCTCTATTTTCCAAATGATTTATCTGATAAAATTTCTCTCCCTTAAAATAGCTGAAGAAAAAAAAATAAGAAAAAGAAAAACTCTACCTCACTTACTGCTTGCAAATTATTATATCCCAGTATGGATGTGAGAGTTGGACTGTGAAGAAAGCTGAGCACCAAAGAATTGATGCTTTTGAACTGTGGTGTTGGAGAACTCTTGAAAGTCCCTTGGACTGCAAGGAGAGAGATCCAACCAGTCCATTCTAAAGGAGATCAGCCCTGGGTGTTCTTTGGAAGGACTGACGTTAAAGCTGAAACTCCAATACTTTGGCCACCTCATGCAAAGAGTTGACTCATTGGAAAAGACTCTGAGGCTAGGAGGGATTGGGGGCAGGAGGAAAAGGGGACAACAGAGGATGAGACGGCTGGATGGCATCACCGTTCGATGGACCTGAGTTTGAGTGAATTCCGGGAGTTGGTTATGGACAGGAGGCCTGGCGTGCTGCAATTCATGGGGTCACAAAGAGTCGGACACGACTGAGCAACTAAACTGAACTGAACTGAAGTATAAGCTCAACTTTCCTATTTAAGGACATTGGTCCAATAATTTAATACTACAACTAAATACAATCTTTCCTCTGTATTCATCTTACATTGCAGAAGTACATATTATTTTTGATAGGATTTTAAAATGTGTTTTTTCCATGTGTTACTGATCAGCACTCATTTCTAAACTATAACATTCACACCGAAGTCAAAAAAGCGAGATCTCTAATAAAATCTATTCTTCCATTTCCTGAGCATAAAGATAGACTATCTTTCTTAGTTTCCCTTATACTTGACATGTAACTAAATTGTCTTCACTGTATGATGGACAGAAGAAGTGTTTACCACTTCTGTACCCAGCTTATTAGTATTTCCAGCACAAATCTTTCATGCCCCTTCCCCTTTCCAGATGACTATGATGAAAAATAGTTATAAGTCCCTGAATAACAAAAGGATGGAGATATGTGTCTCTGATTTGAACATCTGTTTGGAATATTATGATAGTGATAGATTAACTTTAAATGCCTTCAGTTCATTTCAGTTCAGTCGCTCAGTAGTGTCTGACTCTGGGATCACATGGGCTGCAGCATACCATGCTTCCCTGCCCATCACCAACTCCTGGCACATGCTCAAACTCATGTCCATCAAGTCAGTGATGTCATCTAGCCTTCTCATCCTCTGTCATCCCCTTCTCCTCCTGCCTTCAATCTTTCCTAGTTTCAGGGTTTTTTCCAGTGAGTCAGTTCTTCGCATCAGGTGACCAAAGCATTGGAGCTTCAGCTTCAGTGGCAGTCCTTCCAATGTATATTCAGGACTAGATTCCTTTAAGATTGACTGGTTGGATCTCCTTGCACTCCAAGGGACTCTCAAGAGTCTTCTCTGAAATCACAGTTCAAAAGCATCAATTCTTTAGCACTCAGCTTTCTTTATAGTCCAACTCCCATATCCATTCATGACTACTGGAAAAACCATAACTTTGACTAGACGGACCTTTGTTGGTAAAGTAATGTCTCTGCTTTTTAATATGCTATCTAGGTTGGTCATGGCTTTTCTTCCAAGGAGCGTCTTTTAATTTCATGGTGGCAGTCACCATCTGCAGTGATTTTGGAGCCACCACCGCCCCCCGCCAAAAAAAAGTCTCTCACTGTTTCCATTGTTTTCCCATCTGTTTGCCATAATGTGATGCAACTGGGTGCCATGATCTTGGTTTTATGAATGCTGAGTTTTAAGCCAACTTTTCCACTTTCCTCTTTCACTTTCATCAAGAGGCACTTTAGTTTTCTTTGCTTTCATGTCATAACTCATCTGCTTATCTGAGGTTATTATTCATAGAAATCTTGATTCCAGCTTGTGCTTCATCCAGCCTAGCATTTTGCATGATGTAATCTGCATTAAAGTTAAATAGGCAGGGTGACAATATACAGCCTTGACATACTCCTTTCCTGATTTGGAACCAGTTTGTTGTTTATTATTAATTAAATAAATTAATTTAATTAGCTATATTAAAATAGTTAATTAAATTAGTTGAATGCCTGAGTTACTACAATTTTGAAACAATGTTAGTTAAGTCTAGACAATCAAGCTAACAAACACAGATACACATCTTCTTCAAGGTTTCATGTGTTTAGTATGGTGAATTTTGCATAATTATAAAGTGAAGTTGCTCTGTCATGTCCGACTCTTTGAGACCTCATGGACTGTAGCCTACCAGGCTCCTCTGTCCATGAGGTTTTCCAGGCAAGAGTTCTGGAGTAGTTTGCATTTCCTTCTCCAGAGGATCTTCCCATCCCAGGGATCGAACCCAGGTCTCCCACATTACAGGCAGATGCTTTACTGTCTGAACCACCAGGGAAGATCTTATATTAGACCTTAATTATAACATAATTAGATATAAATATGAGGATGCATTGTGTGCTCACATATAGTTTCTATATCCCAATTTAAAATAACAGAGGCATCAATGTCACTAATAAACCACCATAAAATACATTTTTCAGACTCCAGTCCTGGACATTCTAAGTAAGTAGTTATGTGATGGGCCTTCAGAAGTGCAATATAATCAAACATAAAGATAGATCATTATGTTACACAGCCATGTTTGCAAATCACTGCTTTTAGATTTATTTGGAAATTCTGACAGCATAATAATATCTGCATCTATAAAATGACATCTCTAAATAATCCACTGATAAGACTTTTTGGCACCTGTGGCTGAGGTATCTGAAGGGTCAGGAGGATATTTAGGTTTTACTCCCCTAGGCATAGTAATCTTGATTGAATGAATATCATTTAGCCACAGGGTCTTTCACTTATGGAACTAATTTAGAAATGCATGTTAGAAAACTATAATTACTTTCTCTTGAAACCATATTCGCAAGTGAGGAAAATCATTTCTGCTTTTCTCCTTTTAGTTAGAGTGAAGATTATATACTTGTAACTAAATGATTGCTTTCCTCATGACATCATCAGGCACTGTTATTTGATAGCTAGTAAGTTCAGTTCCACTGTACAAGTATATGAAAAAAAGTGAAAATGTGTTCATTGTTCAGTCAAGTCCAACTCTTTGCAACCCCATGGACTGTATCCCATCAGGCTCCTCTGTCCATGGAATTTCCTAGGCAAGAATACTGGAGCGGGCTGCCATTTCCTTCTCCAGGGAATCTTCCAGACCCAGGGATTTAACTCCAATATCTGGCATCAAACTAAATCTCTAATCCTATTTTCTTTCAAACAAACTGACTCCTGTCCTTGTCTTTATCATTTCACAATTCTTTTATCCTAGAATACTCTCATCCATATTCTTACTATTTCTTCACTTCATCTGGACTTCATCTAGCTCAAACGCCTATTAACCTTGGAAGTATTCCTTGAAAAATTTATGCAAAATTAAACTCTCTTGCCCATGTGCTCCATTTCCACTATCATTCTCCATTAACTTATTCACTTATATTCTTTAATATTATATGTATTTGCTTATTTATTATCAGTCCTGCCTCATTAAAAGGCCCAGTTCATGATAGCAGAAACTTTGAATTATATGTCACTTCTACATTCCCAAAACATAAGAAGATGATTTGAATTCCAAAGCCTATAATAAGTGCTCCAGTAATATCTTGGTGGCTGACAGCCAATTGATTATCAATGGAATTATGAAATATTTATTTTCAATAACCCAAAAGGAATAAAAGGAAAAAATCAATAGTCTTTGTTTTAATCTCTCCAAAGGAAAGCATTATGTGTATCTGCAATATCACATCACTTTTTATAGCCAAATAGTAGAAAATACTAGATAAAAAGATATTTGATCCCTAGCACATCTTCAAATGAATTGCCAAACAAAAATAAAACATTCTCAAAACCAAACAGTATCCCTAAATTAAAAAAAAATTATTGATTGTAGGGTAAATTTTTGGTCAAAAATACCATATTTTCAAAACATTTTGAGAATCAAAACTGCCTTATTTTCAGCATTTGTTTTAAAACACATAGTGCCAGTACTGTTAAAAAGCAAAGATGTAATGCTATGCAATGCTGCAAGCAATTAAACCTTGGGTCATTTTCCTGAGCTTTGTGAGTCTTAAAAACTCTGTTGATTTCTATATGCTTCAAACTAAGAAAGATGACAATTCAAATCACTTATCACTTAAGTGAATGTTATACTTTTTATCAAAATTTTTTTGCAAGAGAAAATAAATATATCTTATTATAAATAAATTTAAGAATAGCCTAAATTTGCTATTCAGAGCTTCCTCTAGTTCCTCTCATTTGTCAGACTTAGTATCATCAGGATTTTTTGTTGAATTGATTTGCAGATCTATAGTTCATGATCCCAATAACACTAACACAATCCCTTGATCATGAAAGATTATCTGAATATAACAGAGTCTATCATTAAAGCACTCCTATTGATCAACCCTGATTGCTCCTCCAGAAATGCTGTCAAGAAAGAAAGTCCATTACTGATCATCATAACTATTTTCATTACCTTAGACACCTGCTATTTCTAAAGATGTGAAGATGTAAAGATGAAGACATGGCATTTAGTACCATCACTTCATGGCAAATAGATGAGAAGACCATGGAAACAGTGACCAATTTCATTTTCTTGGGCTCCAAAATCAAGGCAGATGGTGACTGCAGCCATGAAATTAAAAGATGTTTGCTCCTTGGAAGAAAACCTATGACAAACCTTGACAGTTTATTAAAAACCAGAGACATCACTTTGTCGACAAAGGTCGGTATAGTCAAAGCCATGTTTTTTTTCCTGTATTCATGTATAGATGTGAGAGTTGGACTATAAAGAAGGATGAAAACAGAAGAATTTATGCTTTCAAACTATGCTGCTGGAGAAGACTCTTGAGAGCCCCTTGTACGGCTAGATCAAAGCAGTCAATACTAAAGGAAATCAACCCTGAATATTCATGGGAAGGACTGAAGCTGAAACTGCAATCATCATCTACCTGTGAAAAGTCAATTCACTGGAAAGGACCTCGATGCTGGGAAATATTAAGGGTAGGAAGACAACAGAGAGACGGAGGATGAGATGGTTGGATGACATCACTGACTCAATAGACATGAGTCTGAGAAAGCTGAGTGAGATAGTGGAGGACAGGGGAGCCTGGCATGCTGCAGTTCAGGAGGTCACAAAGAGCAAGACAGGACTGACTGACTGAACAACAAAAACAACATTTGATCATAGGGTCAAATACAAAGATATTCTGAAGGAGAGTAAGTGAATTCTATACATAATGATTCTTAACAGGCAGTTTTTTTGTGTAATATGGCCTCAAACAAGTTATTTTTGTGTTTTAACGAGGAGCAAAATTAATATAAAAAGATTTTTCTTTATCTTTCTGTGCAAATGGCCTTTATAATTGAACTTTGAGTAACAAAAATCCCACAGAAGTCAAAAGAATGCATAATCAAATATGTGTTTTATTTTCATGTTGGGTTAATTGATGAACTCCCATGATAAATCATAATTATCAAAGAATATTTGGAAATGAACAAATTTAAATCAGATGACCATTATATCTACCACTGTAGTCAGGAATCCCTTAAAAGAATTGGAGTAGCCTTAATAGTCAATGAAAGAGCCCAAATGCAGTACTTAAATGTAATCTCAAAAATGAGAGAGTGATCTTGGTTCATTTCCAAGGCAAACCATTTGGTATCAAAATAATACAAGTCTATGCTACAACCACTAATGCTGAAGAAACTTAAATTGAATGGCACTATGAAGACTTACAAGGTGTTCTAGAATTAACACCAAAAGATGTCCTTTTCAGCAGAGGGGACTGGAATGCAAAACTAGGAAGTCAAGAGATACCTGGAGTAACAGGCAAGTTTGGCCTTGGAGTACAAAATGAAGCAAGGCAAAGGCTAACAGAGTTTTGTCAGGAGAATCTACTGGTCATAGGAAACAACCTCTTCTAACAATACAAAAGACAATGTTATACATAGACATCACCAGAGGGTCAATACTGAAATCAGATTGATTATATTCTTTGCAGCCAAAGATGGAGAAGCTCTATACAGTTAGCAAAAATGGGACTTGGAGCAGAATGTGGCTCAGATCATGAGTTTCTTATTGCAAAATTCAGACTTAAACTGAAGATAGCAGGGGAAATCACTAAATCACTCAGTTATGCCTTAAAGTGAAAGTGAAGTCACTCAGTCCTGTCCAACTCTTTGCGACCCCATGGACTATAGCCTACCAGGCTTCTCAGTTCATGGGATTTTCCAGGCAAGAGTACATGAGTGGGTTGCCATTTCCTTCTCCAGGGATCTTCCCAACCCAGGGATTGAACCCAGACCTCCCACACTGTAGACAGATGCTTTACCCTCTGAGCCACGAGGGAAGCCCATGCCCTAAATCAAACTCCTTATAATTATAGAGTGGAGGTGGTTAATAGATTCAAGAGATTAGATCTGGTAGACAGAGGGCCTGAAGAACTATGGACAGAGGTTCATAAGGAGATGATGTAAACAATCACCAAGAAAAAAGAAATGAAAGAAGGCAAACTGTTGTCTAAGGAGGCTTTACAAACAGCTGAGAAAAGAAGAGAAGTGAAAGGCAAAGGAGAAAGGGAAAGATATACCCAACTGAATAAAGACTTCTAGAGAATAGCAAGGAAAGATAAAATGCCTTCTTAAGTGAACAATGCAAAGATATAAAGGAAACATACAGAATGGAAAGATGGGCACAATAAAGAACAGAAATGGCAAGGACCTCAGATGTGGAAGAGGTTAAGAAGAGGTGGCAAGAATACACAGAATAACTATACAAAAAAAGATCTTAATGACTTGGATAAGGTAGTGTGATCTCATGATGGTGTGGTCCCTCACACAGAGCCAGACATCTTAGAATGTAAAGCCAAATGTGCCTTAGGAAGCATTACTGTGAATGAATCTGGAGGAGGTGATAGAATTCCAGTTGAGGTATTTAAAAATCTAAAAGATGATGCTTTAAAGTGCTACACTCAATATGTCAGCAAATTTGGAAAATTCATCGGTGCTGACAAAACTGGAAAAGGTCAGTTTTCATTCCAATCCCAAAGAAAGGCAATGCCAAAGAATGTTCAAACTACCATACAAGTGTACTCATCTTACATGCTAGCAAGGTAATGCTCAAAATCCTTCAAGCTAAGCTTAAACAATATGTAAACTGAGAACTTCCAAGTGTTCCTGCAATGTTTAGAAAAGGCAGAGGAACCAGAGATCAAATTGCCAACATCTGTTGGGTCATAGAGAAAGCAAAGTAATTCTAGAAAAAAAATATCTACTTCTGCTTCATTGATTACACTAAAACCTTGATATGTGGCTCAAGTCATAATAAACTGTGGAAATTTCTTAAAGAAATAGGAATAGCAGACCGCCTTACTGTCTGCTGAGAAACCTGGACTGTTTCTAGACAAGAAGCAACAGTTACAACCACATGTGGAACAACTGGTAGGTTCAAAATTGGGAAAGGAGTCCTTCAGAGCTGTATATTGTCACCCTGCTTACTTAACTGATATGCAGAGTATAGCATGCAAAATGCTGGACTGGATGAATCAAAAGCTGGAAACAACACTTCTCAGAAGAATATCAACAACATCAGATATGCAGATGATACTACTCTAATGGCAGAAATTGAAGAGGAACTAAACATCCTATTGAAGAGGGTGCAAGATGCTGGCATAAAACTCAATATTCAAAAAACTAAGATCATGGCATCTGGTCCCACTACTTCATGGCAAATAGACGGGGAAACAGCAGAAACAGAGACAGACTTTATTTTCTTGGTCCCCAAAATCACTACATACAATGACTACAACCATGCAATTAAAAGACATTTGCTATTTGGAAGGAAAGCTATGACAAACCTGGACAGCATATTAAAAAGTGGAGAGATCACTTTGCTGACAAAGGTCTATATAGTCAAAGCTACCATAGTACGTATGATGTGAGAGTTGGACCATAAAAACGATGAGTGCCAAAGAATTGGTGTCTTCAAACTGCGGTGCTGGAGAAGACTCTTGAGAGTGCCTTGGACAGCAAGGAGATCAAACCAATTAATTTTAAACGAAATCAACCCTGAAAATTCACTGGAAGGACTGATGCTGAAGCTGAAGCTCCAATACTTTGGTCACCTACTCAGTAGAAAAGACCCTGTTGCTGGCAAAGATTGCGGGCAGGAGAAGTGGGCAACAGAGGATGAGATGGTTGGATGGCATCAATGACTCAGTGGACATGAGTTTGGGCAAACTCTGGGGGACAGTGAAGGATAGGGAAGCCTGGACTGCTGTAGTTTATAGGGTCACAGATATGGTTTAGCAACTGAACAATAACAATGAAAGAAAAAGTTAAGGCAACTTTGCATGGTTTTCACAAAGATAATTTTATAAGATATAAATAGATATTACTATACAAAGCAGTAAGTCACATTAGATAAAAGAAGTCTTGATATGTTAGAAATAGTGGATTTTTGAATGAGAAATTGTGAATTTCTAAAACTATCCTACCTTTAAGTTGTCATTTCCATGTATAACCTATCACTTTAGGGATTATGACTTAAAAGCTACATTTTCAAGACTTAATTATAATTAAATTCACATAACTGGAATAATTTGGATCCCTAATTCTGCCAGCTTTTCATTAGCTGTTATTATCTGTTAAATCAACATTGTTTTTCTACACTTAAGACATAAAGACTTTCACAACAAGTAATTCCCTGAAACAGTACTGTGAATAATTATTCATACAGTAGACTTTCAAGCAGTTGTGTGGATATCAGTAAAATTATCAGCTCATTCACATACAATGTCCTTGAAATTAATAGGCTCAAAAATAATAAGGCTTTTAGAATGTATTTATATAGAGATTAACTTTCTAATATGAATACAAGTGGTAGGGAACCAGTTCTATAGCTGGAGATACTAATTGTGTGGATAGTGCCTTTGAAAACTGTTACATGAAGTACCTGGGCATTATTTCTTTAAATGAAATCATTGAAAACAGTATAATCTCCATATCATAATTATGTGACACAATTGGGATTCTTAAATTTAACCCCATATTGTTTGGAAAAGTATAACTCACATGGTTTCGATAAATACATGTGACAAAATTAAAATCATGGCAAAATAATTGCTTCCAAGAGGAGAAACCCCAAAATGCTTCCAAATGAAAATTATTTCAACAGCATTCACTGCATCTGA
Source organism: Madoqua kirkii (assembly GCA_006408675.1). NCBI lineage: Eukaryota > Metazoa > Chordata > Mammalia > Artiodactyla > Bovidae > Madoqua > Madoqua kirkii. The sequence goes on from SJYC01142863.1 coordinate 15,403, forward strand.
AAACTAATATTCATTTGTATAATAACACATTTTAAAATGTTCTCTCAAGTTTTATTACTGATTTGAAGCAACTGTATCACAATATGAGCCTCTCTGGTGACTCAGTGGTAAACAATCTGCCTGGCAATGCAGAAGATGCAGGTTAGATCCCTGGGTTGGGAAGATGCCCTGGAGAAGGAATGGCAGTTCTGGCGATTCAGTATTCTTGCCTGGGAAGTCCCATGGACAGAGGAGCCTGGCGGGCTACAGTCCATGGGGTGGCAAAGGAGTCTGACATGACTTAGCAACTAAAACAACAATGACAATATAGCAACATATTCTTGCCAAAAAATACAATCTATCTCAAATGAAGGCTTGCCTCTATAAAGGAGGGCTACATATGACTCAAAACTTGCTGCAAAATAAATGTTTGTCCTAATACGTCAAGAGATGTTAAAGGGTCAAGTGAAAACTCAGCCAGCTACTTCATTTAATTCATTTCCCCAAATAGTTTAGATTCTTTTATGACTTTTTGAATCCAAAGCAACACATCATAGTAATTCAACAAGCAAGTCAGTATGTGCAATCATCTCTGAGATTGCTATATAAAAATTTTAGTGATAGAATAATCACTTTAATCAGGAATTTTATTAATGAGGTAGAACATGTTTACACATATTTAATAACATTAAGCTGTTCACTGTCTCAAGAATTTAATATATTTTTTCATCTCATTATTGTTCTTTAACACACTTATTATTTATAGACTTATTCAACAGACATATATGTTATTTGACTTGAAATTTCAGTTTTTATCCATTTTCGTGATATTGATGTACCTCTCTCCCCAGGTGTTAACAATGAAATGCTGGTAATAAAATTTCATTTCTCCCAATTTTACCATTTCTACCACTGCTAATAAAAATACCAGCTAGAATTAATGTCTTGCCAAAAGGAGTTGATGTGAAAACTTATTGCCTTAAAATAATTTTCCAAATGATACATGTTTCTTCATTCTTTAATATAACACTCAGAGACAACAACACTTGGGAATTTTGGATTTGATACAAATTACTTAGAAATTAACATTGCAAGCACTTTAAAATTTGTGACCCTTAGTTAAATAAATCAAGCTGAAAGAAATGGAAATCATTTCTGAAAAATTAACTTAAAATTTCTAG